>JAOWBW010002058.1:76237-135506 GCA_026119855.1 Campanula takesimana
CAAAAAAGAGAGTCCTTCTTTTTAAGAGTGCTAAAAAGAGTCCCTTGAAATGGTGGAGAATAGGGGTTTTTATATTTGTAAAAAAGATGTTTTTGGTGCCAAAACTCAGTCACCAAGAAATCTTTCCCGGGCAAAATCATGTAAAAATGAGCAAGGGAGAGATTCTTGGTCAGAAATATGTAACTGACGCCCAGAGGCGCGCGCTTCCCACCTTGGGGGCGGAAGGCACGCGCTTGTGGCTCTTATGGTCGGAGGCGCGCGACTCAGAGAAGGCTTTTTTGACAGAATGGACTTGAAAGTTAGCCCTGTTATTCAGTTTAGTCCCTGGACTTAACGGGGTCAGTTTAGGAACTTAACGGAAGTAACAGGAACTGACAAAAAACACTTAAAAGAGGGAGAAACACAAAATCAACCGTGCAATCAGGGTGAGCGGTCCAAGGCGGGGTGTCTACAGGGAGTTGGTTCCCTTTTGGATTTCTGAATCTCACAGTCGGCAAAGATTTCGAGATCGTGATTTCTGACGCCCTTACTGTTAACCCATGGCTCGGTAAAGATTACGTACGGGATGTCTTCCCCTTGGCTGACAAAGTAGCCATTCAGTGTCTTGCGGTAAGGTCTCAAATTGGGAATCTCATGATGACGGCCTTCTCTTCGAGCTCGGGCCTTTTCATTCTTGATGTCTTGCTCGTATTTCAAGTCATCTTTGGAAGGCTCATATCCCAGACCGAACGTGTTCTTAACAAAAGGAACCTCCACGGGTTGCATCCTTCCTTGTTGATATTTCCCTAGGCCTAAACCAGGGAAGTAATTCATATTCCTCATCATGCAGAGGACTTTGCGATTGCCAAGGGTCCATGATCCGTTTTCCCTTTGTTCATCGATGGCGTTGATTGAGACGCCTGAGAGGGTGGAGTCTGCTAAACCATGCTGAATTTGGTGAATGGGTTCCCCCTTTCTGTGGATAGTGACGTTTTCTGCCATAATGGTTACTATTTCATCCCCATTTCTGAACTTCACACATTGATGGAGAGACAAAAGGGACGGCATTAGAACTGTGTATCCATGGTTGGCCTAAAAGAAAATTGAATGAGGAAGGGACGTCGAGCACTTGGAATGGGACGGACATAACCATGCTCCCAAACTCAATGTCTATATCCACCATACCCATGACCGTGCGGGCAGTGCTATCATAACCTCGGATCACTTGAGTAGAAGGATTTAAGTCTGAATTCTTAAGCCCTAGTATGCCCATGATTCAGCCGAGCATCAAATTGAGTGCGGAACTACCGTCAACCAAGACTATTGAAATAGGTCTCCCCCTTGCTCTCACCTTGAGATAGATGGCCTCATTATGACTGGACCCAAATGGTGGAAGGTCCATGTCGGCAAAGGTGATGACATTGCCAAAATGAATGTGGCCTATCATTGCAGTAAGGTCCTCGGGAGTAGTATTGGGAGAGATCGACGTGTCGTCGATATTACTGATGACAAGATCTCGGTGCTTCTTTGAGGATGCAATGAGGTCCCAAATGGAGATGTTGGCTTGAGTTTTCTTGCGTTGAACCAATAAAGGGTCTTCGGGAGTGTCGCGAGCTTGCGATCTTTGAGAAGAGGTGCTTGGTGCAGAAGTAGCTGGGTTGCTTGCTATGACTCGTCCGGATCGAGTTAGCATGTTGACGTTCCCCTCTTGCTTCTTTTTCCTATTCTCTAGTACTTCCCTCATTACCTCATCGTAAGTCACAACGTAACAAGAATTGTCAAATTTATTTATCACATTAGAGCCCTCATTCACAATTGGGATTGAATGAGTGGTCTCCTCAAATTCTCCTACCTCTATTACATTGACATCCTCGCCATTAGGCACTATGAACAATTTCTTGTCTATGAGATCTTGGATGACATTGCGGAGGACAAAGCATTCCTCGGTGGTGTGGACACTATGTTGGTGGTAGTCACAATGCTTATGGTAGGCATGGTTGGGATGCATTGTCTTGGGTTTGTACCCTTAGAGAGTAGTAACTTGCCCTTTGGCCTTGAGAGCTTTGAAGGCCTCGGTGATAGTCATGCAATGGAGGGGAGTGTAGACATGATCATCTTGAAATTTCTTGCGGAGTTAGAGGCGGCCTTGTAACGGAAGCTAGGAGCAATTTTCTTGATTTCCTTGAGCAACTCATCCATTCGGATTCCCGCCTCATACATTTGTGACAAATTGGCATAGCAAGCCCCACTTAGGTGGGTGCGGAGATCAATCTTTAGACACCTAAGAAAGATGTCCGTTTGCTCTTTGGTGTTAGGCCTCTCGACAATCTCAGCAAGCTTGTCATTCCACCTTCTCGTGAAGTCAATGAAGGACTCATTGTCCCTTTGAGTAGTGTTCTCGAGCTCTTTCTTGGTTGGCCGGTGGGTGGTGTTGCCTTGGTATTGAATTTTGAAAGCAAGCATGGCGGCGTCCCAATCAAGAGGGACTGTGAGTGGGAGAGTTGCATACCAATCCTTTGCCGCCCTCTCAAGAGTAAGAGGGAAGCATTGTTCCATAACCTTGGGAGACCTTCTTCGGTACCATAGCCCAAATGTAAGTTTCGATGTGAGCCATGGGACAAGAGTTTCCCTTGAATTTTCTGATGTCGGGCATCTTGTACTTGTCGGGGAGAGCGGCCATGGTGCTCATGAGAATGGAGGACTGATAAAGGCTCGTGTCGGGACTTTTCCCCACGTTGAGTCCGTTGAAGCGTTTATCTATATAAGCTATAATTGAATCAACCACCTTGTGCTCATTGTTTTCAGTGCTCGGTTCCCCCATTTTCTTGGTGCGGGCACTAACATAAGGGCTCTTAAATAAGCCTTGGGGTCCACTCGGACTCTTCATTGTCTTTCTTGTCTTTACCCTTGGCAAGCTTGGTGAGTTTCTCTTTCATTTGCTCCATCTCGGCCTCGTGGGCCTCCCTTTGATTGTCGAGGTGGGATTGCCAAAGGTCATCCTTATTCTGGGCCTCCTTATTAAGAGTGGAGACTTGATCTTGGAGCACTTGGACCATAGCTGAAAGCTGCTCGAGAGACATGGTGTTACTGCTGTCGGTCATGGTTGTTGTTGGAATTGTTGGAGTAATCACTTCACGAACTAACCGATTCGCTGAATCCTGGTAGACACGGTAAGTACCGATTGAACCTATATTGCAGAAAAGGCCCTTGTCAGTCTTGAGTAACGCTTTTGGTCCATGAAGAGTCTTAGAATACACATTGGGCACACGAATCAAACCACATAAGAAAATACTCTTTTTTTATATATAAGTCGGAGGGACGGGGTCCTTTTTGAGTTTCTAAGAAAAATAATGGAATCGTCACACTAGTATATAGACCATCTCGCGGTCCCATATACTTATCGGATTCTATCACGCTTGTGAATCCTACACATCTCGGGATTAAACTAAATTAATGTAGTAAAGCATACATGCGGGGACAAATTTTTATTTTCATCCATAATAACCACTTGGGGACGGGGTTTTATTTCGTCCATGATAACCACTTGGCATGTATGTTTTGAAGACACTAGTTTAGGGAAATCTCGGCACATGAAAACCAACTTTAGTCACGGAGTGAGACCCTAACTAGAATTGTGTTGGCTTGTGCTCGGCTAATGAGAGGCTTAAGGTCACCCCCGGCATGTAGTCATGAACTACGCCACGGGTTGAGGTTTTCCGCTTCGAGAGAGTCAAGGTCGGGTGGAGCTTGAAACTCTCTAGGACGGGCCTCGACGGGTTTGGGGTTATACACTTGTGCGACTCGATAGTGAGCAATTTATAGGAGATTGTGCACGTAGTGTGAGGTCCAACATGTGATAAAACATTTTTTACTTTTTTTTATGAAAGAAAAGAAAATAAGCACATAATTACAACTCTCGAATCATCCGTGTGACCGATAAAACAAAACATAAAATGAAACAGCTAGGAGGTCCAAATCAGTCCATGATGTAGGCAACTGTGTCCACACCCCAATCATTCTGCTCTGTTCTGAAACTGTCCCTGTTCTAGTAAACCACCCAAAAGCGCGCGCCTCTGGCCTGTGTTGTGGGATGCGCACGCCTGGCGCAGAGTCTATGGGAGGCGCCCGCTTCTGGGAAAACCTGTCAGATTGTCAGACTTTGGACTCAGGGGATTGCCCTGGTCCTGAATGTATTTTGTAACCCATGCAAAAATGATTAGTGTAGAAAAAAGAAGAAGAACAGGAAGAACATCAGGAGGCGGGCGACTCTGGTCCTTGATGTGGGCTGCGTGCGCCTTAGGCCAAGAAGGCCATAGGCGCAAGCTTCCCCCACCAGGAACCAGAATGCCCAGAAAAGATGTTGATTTTGATCAGAAACGCAAGTTTAACCCTCAAACGTCCCCAGCGGAGTCGCTACTGTAGATACCCCGGGGGGCCACGACTTGGCTAGAGCGCATGTGTTACCCTAGGATGTCTATTTGTCTTTTAGAGTCGCCACCTATGTTTTAGAGGAACATAAGAAAAACCTAATGTTTATAGCCTAAGTTTGATTACGAAAACAGAGATTCTTTGTTATGAGGTTCGGGGGTTAGGTTACGAGATGGGAAGTACTTAAACACCCATCTCGCCTAACTAAAGTTGGTCTTGCTTGATCAAAATCTACATAAATGATGAAATATTCTTCTTATTCTTGATGATGAAAGGGGGGTTCAAAAAAGGGGTGTTTGGAATGTAGGGAGATGACTTCGTGACTAGCTTCAATGAAGTGAAGTAGTCTTTGATGTCATGTCCCAAAAATGTTTGGGTGATTGCACTTTTGATTAAAGCAAAAGAAAGAGAGAAGATATGAAGTAGAAAAAGAGAGAAAAGAGTAGTCTTTTACCTATACTTCAAAGAACTTCAAAGACTCCTTCAAGAGGTTCTTAAGAAAATGCCTTGTAAGTATTTGTGTATAGTGTTTGTTAATGATTCAAATCTTCCTCCTCTTCAATGGTGAATTAGAGGGGTTTTTATAGGTAAAGAAGGTGTGTTTTTTGTGCCAAAACCAAGTCACAAATGTCAATTTCCTGGGCAAATCCTGTTAAAAGGAGCAAGGGAGGGATTCTTGGACAGAAATCTGTAACTGACGCCCAGGTGCGCGCGCCTCCTGCCTTGGTGGCGGGATGCGCGCGCCTCTGGCCCCAAAGGGTGAAAGCGCGCTCCTTGGAGATGGCAAAAATGACATAATGGTTTAGAAAGTCAGCACTGTTATTCAGTTTAGTCCCTGGACTTAACGAAGTTAGTCAGGAACTTAACAGAAGTAACAGAAACTAACGTGAAACACTTAAAACAGGGAGAAACACAAAATCAAATGTGCAATCGGGGTGAGCGGTCCAAGGCGGGGTGTCTACAGGTATGCTGAGAGATCTAGGGGCTATAAATTTTACAACCCGAAAACTAGAACATTTTAAAATGAGAAATTGCTAGGTTCTTAGAGGATGTTGAATTTAGTGGGAGATTAGGAGTTATATTTTGAATTTGAAAAGGAAGAGGAATCCATTTCTTTACCTCTTCCCATAGTTCCAATAGGATATCCAGTTTTATACTTGAAATTCAAGAAGAACATACAATTCAAAATAATGACTTCCGTATAAATATTGAACAACATGAAAATGTTGATCATATTAGATGAAATTCAACAACCTCAAAATGTGGAAGAACCACTGCCCTTAAGGAGACCCAATAGAGCAAGAATAAGTGCAATTTCGGATGATTAATGAAATGAATCTTGCCGAGAATGAAGGACACTTAGGTTTAGTGGGAGATGAGCCACTCACCTTCCATGAAACCATCAATAGTCCTAATTCTCATAAGTGGATTGATGCCATAAGTGAAGAGTTAAAATCTATAAAAGACGACGTTATCTTGTCTCATTACCTAAAGATGTGAAACCTATTAGGTGTAAATTTGGTCTTTAAGACTAAAAGGATTCACAAGGTGATGTAGAAAGATATAAGGCCCGTCTTGTTGCTAAAAGATTTACTCAAAAGGAAGACATTGATTATAAAGAAACATTTTCTCCGGTACCTTCTAAAACTCTTTTAGGATCATTACGGCGCTTGTCTCAAGCAAACTTCTCGTCAATGGTATTTAAAATTTAATCAAGTCATTCTTTCATTTGGTTTTGAAACGAATCTTGATAAATATTGTGTATACCATAAGTTTAGTGGGAGTAATTTTATATTTTGGTCTTTTATGTGGATGATATTTTGCTTGCTAGTAATGATACGAACCTAGGAAACTAAGAAATTTCCTTTTTGAAATGAAAGATCTTGGTAAGGCATTTGTTATTAGGAATCCAAATTCACCGTGATTGCTCATGAGGTGTTTTAGGATTATCACAAAAGGCCTATATGTAAAAGGTATTACAAAGGTTTAGCATGCAAAACTATAAACCACTTGACACCCTTAGTTTTAAAGGAGACAAGTTTAGTCTCAAACAGTGTCCTAAAAGTAATTATGAATCCAAGTATATGGAAAAATATACCTTATGCATCAGCAGTAGGAAGCTTAATGTATGTGTAAATCTTGCTTTTAATGTTGGGATGCTTGGTCAATACCAAAGCAATCCGGAAGAGAACATTAGGTAGCAGCCAAAAGAGTAATAAAAGTATTTGCAAAACATTAAAGAACTACTTGCCTATATTTTGAAATCGGATCATCTTGAGATCATTAGGTATTCCGATGTTGGTAAATTTATATGGCTGCATAATTTTATTGAGGGACTGCCAAATGTCAACAAGTGTCGAAAGACCACTTAAGATTTATTATGACAATCAGGTGGTAGTCTTATAACAACAAGAGTTCATCAAAGTCTAAGCATATAGACATTAAGTTTCTTGTTGTGATGTAAAATGAACAAAAGAAGTACAAATTATAGAAACAAACTCCACGTTAGCGGATCGTTTATTAAAGGGTTATCATCTTCAGTGTTTCACATGGGTGTAACAATCTTGATAACATTTAGTATATTGGGAGTTTGTGTTGTCCTTTCATTAATTTTTCTCTTATTTTAAAGCTTTGATCTCATTTGGTTAAGTTTTACTAGTTGGAAGAATATGGATATATTCATTATGTTCCATGCTACACATCTACACTTTGATCTATGTCATTTAGTTGGATTTGTATACGTGATTACTGTGGGTTTAGTTGTGTATCAATTACAACGACTGCCCCTTTAGTCCTTGTACTTGTATGACTAATGGACGAGATTGTTATGGATGACAATAATGTGCGCACATTTGGGATGTCATTTGTATTATATTACTAATTTTAAAGGAAAGACTTGTTTTGCAACCCAAGTGGGAGATTGTTAGAACATGGCTTGCATGACAAGTCATTTCCATACATGAAATCATGCCTATAATGTTAATATAAGGTGTAGTCAATAATAAAATGTGTAGAATTCCTGAGATGTAATTTACCTATTTTTGATGGGCAAAAAGGTAAATCCACATCACTTAAGAATGAGTAGGTGTGGTCCTTAAATGAAGTGCCCCTTTGTTTCATATATAAAGGCCCTTCCATCAAGCCTAGAAACAACTACATTCTTAATTTCTCATCTAAATTATCTTCATATTGTTTGAAGTCTTGAGAGATTAAGTGGCACCATCATTTAGAAGATCTCTTTCCCTACATCTTCTTCTTCATCTATTTTCTCCCTACAACATCGTAATGGATTCGACATGTATTATACGCTTCCGCCTTCTTCTCCCTTCTCAAACTTATTTCCAGAATTGAGTATGGCATTCAGGGTTAAGATTGTTCCAACAATTATGACTACCCAATTAGTATAACTTTGAAAGTCCAAAGTTACCTTATAGAATATATCACAATCCCTTTGTCACGCGATATCATATTGGACATAAGTCATGGTCCATGTCAACTTATGTTTGTTGGATATTATGCCCTAGGCCCTTGAGAAAGGCCTATGCGTTATATCATAGCTTCGTTGTTATAGAGATAACAAACCCGATTATTATATCTTTTGCATGTTTATTATAATGATCATTGTCCCTAGCACTTATGAAGGGCTAGCATGAGTTTAATGGATAATCATATGATGATTATAGCGCATAGGATGCGGATTAAACTTGTGGGTACATGTTGGAGAACAAGTACTGGATAGACCCGTTATGAGATTTATGTCATGGTCAAATGTCATAATTAAATCTCGTAATAGTTATATCATTTATCCTTAGACCTGAGATTATCATAGTCTTCTAAATGATGAACATTATATTTGACGTACTCAAACACTACCCCTAACTGGGTGGTTATAAAGGCTACGTTTGGCATAATCGGATTCCTGTAGGTGTAAATACCCTAATCTGAAATTGACCTACCTTAGAGGAATTTTTGGTACCATTTAGTGATAAACCAATGGACCAGGACCTCACTAGGATAAACCTAATATTCCAGGACTGAACTGGAATTAAACTTAGAAAAATCCAGAAGCTCGCCAAGTCGAGTCGTACGGATGGTTTGGGCACATGAGGTCCCTAGCCGTACGGCTATGTTGGGAACCCTCAGCCTCTATAAATTGAACCCCATGCTGATCATTTCAGGGGTGGGGGAAGAATATTGTTTAGATAGGGGAAACTCTGCAGAAATTATCTGGGAGAGAGATAACCCTTATAATTGAGTGATGGAAAGGAAGATAGACTAGAACCATCATAGGTGAGGTCCCCTTCCCCCATCTTCTCTTCATCTCAACTCTATTTTCCTTTGTTAATAATATTACTTGTTCCTATTTACATTCTTGTAAGACTTGTCCTCTCAAGCATATATATATCATATTACTACAAGACTTGTCCATTTCAAGCATATATTTCTTATATATATATACATATAATATGAATTAAACCATGAACATGATTCAAGGTGCCCTTCATACTTTTGTGTGAAAGAGGTTCAAACCTACGGATGATCATGGTTTGATTTCTTTGTTCTAAATAGCTTAAAGATCTCTTTATCAAGGTGAAAGCTCATGTCTTTATGTTAGTATTCCACAAACTAGGCCATGATGATCATATTGGGGGATAAAGGCTCAATCTTTATCATCCTAACCTTGATCTAGAAAAAAAAATCCCTAAGATTGGGTCATAAAGATTGGATCTTTATGTTGTTCTTGTTGTCCCTCAAGGTTAATCTTTCATAAAAAGTCCATTTTGATGGTAAAGTTTCAATCTTTACTCATCAAATGGCAATTTTGGCCCAAAGGGCATGTTCACCACCTTTCTCAAAACTTCCCCAATGATTGTCTTAATCACACCCAAAACCTTTGTTTTTGGTGTCTAATTTGTGATCAGTGATATAGGGATGATCAAATCCATGTTTTTGTTAAAAGAAAATAATTGAAAATGATCATTTCAGTCCAGTTTCAGCAAGAACACTCTGTTTTGCCTGAAACTAGATAGTTTTCTGATAAACTGTCAAAAATCCATGGAATGCCCTCCCCATCCGTACGGCTACTTTGGCCGGGGAGTACATTTTTCAGTTTCTTCCTTTTTTGGTCAGAATGTTTGCAAAATAACCCTTTTCTGTTAAATAATTAAGCAATTTTGCTAAAAGTCAGTCTCTCCCATTTTTGAAACACACACACACACACATGCACTTTGTTAACTAACGTTAGGGAGACTCGGTCCTATCTGAGGTGACTTGGGTGACGTAAAACTCTTCCCAAGGCTTAACCTGACCTCCTAACTAATAGAATCTCTAACCGTTCCATTTGTTGGGTTAAATAATTAACAAATGTGGTGACTCCGTTATGTTTTTGCGTGATAACCGTGTTTGGCGTTTCGCCCCCATACTCATCGTGTTTCCCGCGCGGGGCGGGATCCTTACAGTGGCGACTCCGCTGGGGATTAAAGAGTTTGCAAACTTCTTTTTAGAAGCTTTGAGGACACTTTTGTGTGGGTTAAACTCCCGTCCCCCGTTTTCGTTAACTTTTGTGTTTATTTTGTGTGTGCTGAGTTTCTGTTTGAATCTTACGGAGTGGAAACTGTTCTGGAAACATTCTGTGTCCCTTTTGCGTCTGCTTATCTAGGTTCCAAATTTACAGATTTGTTTGTGCACATTACCTTGTTCTTTTCAATCGAAAACTTGGTTTTTAAAGCTTGGTTATGCACAAGTCTTTTTGGACATAAATTTGGGTTTTTAAAGCCTCCTTGTGCATAACCCATTTTGTAAAAAAAATTTGAATCCTTTTGTTGTGCACAACTTGTTTTACAAATGGTTTTAAAAGGATTGTTTCTTGTGAAGTCTTGATTTCAAAGGACCTTTGGTTGTGCACAATTTGTTGTATGTACAAGTGTTGGCTTTGTTTGGTCATATGATTCTTGCTTGATTGCTTGTGTAAATAGCTTATTCATGCTTGCTCATTTTTGTTGATTAAGCTTATTCATGCTTGTTCATATGTTGATTATACATTGCTCATGATGTTAAAACGAATCGAAAATTTCTATTTTAACTCAAAAGAGATGATAGAATGGCTTCACACTACGCACACTTAACCTTGCACACTCCAAATGCCCTTTAAACCAGGGATGGATGCCACGATGAAGCTTGATTGGTGCTCTTGTGCCCTTCTAGCGCGCACGGGTCCATTCCACCTCCCCTTCCAAGCCGAGTCAACCACACCTGTCCGTGACACACAAATACCGAGACTTTGGTTGGTTTTTGGTCTAGCTCACATTACCACGTCCCTAATACGTGCCTGAGATTAATTATGGCCAAGTTAATGCCTGAGTCACGACTCCTTGTGAAAGCAAGTGTGACCATGGTTAACTTTGACCCGGTCCTTGATTTATGCGTTAATGTTGACCGTAATTAACCTAATTCATGTATTAAGGATAGGGTGACACTGTGTTGTCAAGCCCTAATGAATGGTTCATACTAATCATCCTTAAGCCCATGGATAAGATTCGAGGGCCCTCATCAAAGATGAGGTTATACCGGAAGTCCCTTAAGTCCCTAAGATGAATATCGATCTTAACCGGGGCTTAATCATGATTAGAATGGCTCACCCATTGGGAATCTTACGATACACTAGACCCTAGGTTCGTCTCTTTGGTCGGTGGAAGCCGCTTGCCCTATAGGACCCTCACCCGGGACAGTCCATCCTTGGGAGTGTGCAAGACAGGTGAAAAACGAGAGGTCTATAGGCATAGTGATGGCCTCCTGTAAATACCCCGGGAGGAGCCCACGGCTTTAGGCTAGAGCGCGCGGAGTTGTCCTAGGATGTCTAACTTGTTTTTAGAGTCGCCACCTATGTTTTGAGGAACATAAGAAAAACCTATTGATAATAGCCTAAGTTTGATTACGAAAACAAAGATTCTTTGTTTTGAGGTTCGGGGGTTAGATTACGAGATGGGAAGTACCGAAACACCCATCTCGCCCAACTAAAGTTGGTCTTGCTTGATCAAAATCTACATGAATGATAAACGTTCTTCTTCTTCTTCTTTAAATCATAAAAAGGGGTTTTGAAATATAGTTTGGAATGTAGGAGATAACTCTTTAACCGACCTCAATGAGATGAGGTGATCATTAGAGTCATGTGCCAAAATGATTTGGGTGATTGCACTTTGATGAAACAAAAAGAAAGAGAAAAGAGATGAAGTTGAGAAGAGGAAAGAAATAGCTTTATCTAGACTTCAAGAGACTTCAAACACTTCTTGTTGAATTACTTGGAGAAATCCTTTGGAAAATGCTTTGGAAGTAGAAAATGTGGTTTATTGAGATTGAGAGCCAAAGGTCCAAGGTCAAGGTCAAGGTTTTTGGTCAAAGTTTTGTCTCAAGTTTTCCGTCAAGTTTTCGTCCTTGAAAATGGAGGTAAAGGGAGGTTTTTATAGGTGAAAGAGAGATGTTTTTGGTGCCAAAACTCAGTCACCAAGAAATTCTTCCTGGGCAAAATCCTGTAAATTGAGCAAGGGAGAGAATCCTGGCCAGAAATCTGTAACTGACGCCCAGAGGCGCGCGCTTCTTGCTTTGGGGGCGGGAGACGCGTGCGTCTGGCTCCTCCTGTCATAGGCGCGCGACTCAGAGAAGGAAATTTTGACAGAATGGACTAGAAAGTCAGCCCTGTTATTCAGTTTAGTCCCTGGACTTAACGAAGTCAGTCAGGAACTTAACGGAAGTGACAAAAATTAACGAGAAACACTTAAAATGGGGAGAAACACAAGATCAAATGTGCAATCGGGGTGAACGGTCCAAGGCGGGGTGTCTATAGAGCCCCCCGGTGACGTGGATTGCAAAGAAAAAACTCGTCGACAAAAGTTAAAAAAACACCCGCCGAGGACATCACCTAGAAAAAGCAAAGACTCGATGAAAGCAGGAATTTGAAATTGCGAGAGATAGTGGTGCGCTCCCTGTTTGAGCGGGTTTTGTTGATAGAGGGGGTGGCATGATCCGTTAGGTGAACCTGCCGGCTGAATATGTTGAATAAGGCCGTTAGTGAACCTTTTGAACGAGGCCGTTAGTGAACCTTTTGGAGAGGCCGTTAGTGAACCTTTGAGGAGGCCGTTAGTGAACCTTCGAAGAGGCCGTTGGTGAACCTTTGGAGAGGCCATTGGTGAACCTTTGAATGAGGCCGTTGGTGAACCTTTGTAGAGGCCGTTAGTGAACCTTTGAAGAGGCCGTTGGTGAACCTTTGGAGAGGCCGTTGGTGAACCTTTGAGGAGGCCGTAAGTGAACCTTTTGGAGAGGCCGTTAGTGAACCTTTGAAGAGGCCGTTAGTGAACCTTTGAAGAGGCCGTTAGTGAACCTTTGAAGAGGCCGTTAGTGAACCTTTAGAGAGGCCGTTGGTGAACCTTTGGAGAGGCCGTTGGTGAACCTTTGGAGAGGCCGTTGGTGAACCTTTGAGGAGGCCGTTGGTGAACCTTTGAGGAGGCCGTTAGTGAACTTTTGAGGAGGCCGTTAGTGAACCTTTGAAGAGGCCGTTAGTGAACCTTTGAGGAGGCCGTTAGTGAACCTTTGAAGTGGCCGTTAGTGAACCTTTGAAGAGGCCTTTAGTGAACCTTTGAGGAGGCCGTTAGTGAACCTTTGAAGAGGCCATTAGTGAACCATTGAAGACGAATCCGTTAGTGAAATCCGTTGATGAGGTATTGCTTTGAAGTCTCGTGTCACTTGGAGTCACACTTGACTTTTTTTTTGAATTGTGGGGTGCGGGCACAGTTGACCGCGACCAGAAAAATATCCCTGCTGGGGATGAAATGTTGAAATTGACCCTTGAGGGGGGTATGGCACCCGTGACAGAACTTAGGGAGTTCGGAATCCGTGGGGAAACCTTGATGCTGTGCATGGTTTCTTGCATGGGAGACTGCTTCTGAACCTGCCTGATGATGGGAAGAGCGCGCCTCTGGGCCTCGTTGTGGGATGCGCGCGCCTCGGATGAGTATGTCGGGGGGCGCGCGCCTGGCGCATAAGTTCAGCATATTTAAACAGGCGGTTCACTGTTTTCGGCGAGTTTTCAAAAATTTGAAGAACCCTCCAAATTCCAAACTAAATTTTCGTAGAGAAATCACCCCAAAACACTTTCTTGCTGCTATAGGATCAATTCCGTCACAGAAACGATGTCGGATCGTCAACAATCGCCTCCGTTCGAGATGCCACAGGGCGGGGAGCCCGAAATTGGGGTTGAAGCTATGGACCCGAGCTTGCTTACCTTCCGACCTCATACCCACATTTCTCACTTCGTGACTTAGGGTTTGGTAAGAATCCCTCACCTTTCTTTTCGATTTCGGATTTCATGAAGTTCCGTTTTCTTTACCCGAAATATTGCTGCAGCAGCTTTATTGATCATTCCTTGCATGTTGTTCGTTGCTGCTGATTTGTTGTAAGAAACATGTTGGGGCGCCCATTTTCATGTTCACACACTTGCTTGTACATTGTTCTGCCATCGAAATCTCTGTGTTGAGTTCATCCGTTTTCTAGCAGTCATGCTGATGAAATTTTCGCTGTTCCTTCTTTCTTTTCAGGAGTGGACCCGTCTGACAGAGATTCGTGGTGGGGCTCATGGGCCCATCTCTATATGGAAGAGGTTGCCTGAGAATGTTTGGGCCCGAGTTACAGGGACTCATTTTGGTCTTTTTGTCACCAGCCTCCCAGCTTTGAAGAGTGACCCCGATGTTGTCCAGGCATTGAGGGAAAGATGGTGGGACACCACCCATACCTTCCATTTACCCATGGGCGAGGTGACTATGACGCCTACCGATTTCATAGCTTTGACGGGCTTGCCGTTCATAGGGATACCTGTCCCCTTTGGTTTGAGAGGGGCTGTTCAGACTCCGGACGAGTTACTGGCTTTGGTTGACTGCCGGTTCGAGGTCAAGAATTCTCGAGTGACATGGGGGCGAATCCGGGCCTATTTCGGCATCTTAATGGCTGAGGCTCGAGGTATTACTGCTGATCGGGTCGATGCCGTGGCCTGTTGCTTTATTTGGTACTTGTTATCCCATACTCTGTTTGCCAACGGTGGATCTTTGGCCTCTTTGGCTCTGCTTGACTTGTTAGTGGATTTGGACCAGATCGTCCAGTATAACTGGGGCGCAGCGGGCTTAGCTGCTTGTTATCACGGCATGGATTTGACCAGCCGCTCGACCACTAGCTCGGTTACGGGCTTCAGCTTGCTGTAGGAGGTATACCACTTACTGTCCATTTTATATTCTCCTCGCCTTGGTCATAACTGCCTTTTTTCGTTGACTGTCATTAACTTTGTTTCTGCCTCTTGTCTACAGCTTTGGGCTTTTGCTATCCTGAATCTGAGGGATTTCAAGATTGCTAAGGAAGGCCAGCCCCAGTATCCGGACTGCGCACGGTGGGCGTACAAGGAGAGGAATGTGAAGACTGGTACGAACCCCATTAGTCTTACTTCGGCCCGACGGCACTTGGACACCTTGAGGCCTGAGTCCGTTGCCTTCTCTTTGTATCCGTGGAGATCAGTTTAGCACTGGTTTGAGCATACTCTTATTCCTACCCGTTCTCGGCTTTTGATGAGTTCGGGTGAGTGCATGGCTCTGTATTTGGGAGACAGAGTGTTCTGGCAGCATGGTACCCAGGTGACAGACTTTTACACCCCCCCCCCTCGTCCTGCAGTTCCAGACGTTCCTCCTTTCTGCCCTCGTAATTGGAGGTCACTTTCAGAGGCTGATCGCGCGGCATATATGGTAGGGGTTGATGCCGTCCCTTACATTCACTTGGATCAGGATTATGGCCTCTTCAGGGAGAACAACTTGATGCAAGGCTTCATGTTTGCTGATCCGAGGAGATCACAGGCTGCTCCTACGACCTCTGCTCGGTTTTATACTACCGGTGCCGGGTATTGTTTTGATCCTCCTTTGCCTCCTCCCTATTACACTTATTCCAACTACGGGGTCTTTGAGGAGCAGAGGGAGATTGTTCCCGAGGATATGTCACCGGAGAGAGAGCCTCCCGCTCAGGCTGCTGTGGTATGTTTTTCTGACCATCTTTGCATTTCTCAGTTCCAGTCTTGTTTTTCTGTCCTTTGTATTGATGTAACTTCCTTTTTCTGTTCTTTGTTGCAACAGGTACCTGTAGCTGCTTATAGGTACTTGGGTAGACAGAACAAAGGGATGAGGCGGAGGCTCTGTCAGCTGGAGGAGAGGGTGCTAGAGCTTTGCAGGGATATTGCTGCCATGACTAGAGATGCTGCTGGTGCTGTCTCTGGTGCTGCGAGAAGAGCTGCCCGAGGTGCTCGGGGCATGGGATGAGGCTGCAGGGATGCTGCACTGGACATTGATGAGGCTGTCTCGTCGGTGAGGCAGTCGCTGAGCAGGAGTCTGAGCCACGGAGGTATCCATAGTAGGAGTCTGAGCCGAGAAGGTAGCCAGAGACGGGGTGGCGCTAGTTCGTCAGGGAGAGCTGCCAAGAGGACCCGTCCTGATGTTGTGGTTGAGACGTCTGAGTCTGAGGATGATGATGAAGATGGTGATGATGAGGATGACGATGATGATGAGGAGACCGAGAGCGGCAGCAGGGGGTGAGCACAGTGCTGGTGATGATGTGCCCGAACTGTTGTGGCTGAGAGGATGAGGGATTGAAACACCTTTACTTTTGCCTGTAATAACTTTTTACATGTATTTACAATCCTAGTTATCTTACTACTCATTTTATGCTTTATTAGCGACTCGATCTTAGATGTCGACTCTTTACAAACAAATGTGTGCCCAAAGAATGCTTGTTGTTGATGCTTGAACTCCTTTTTGCTGCTGGGATTTGATTTTCCTGCAGGTTGGATTTGATTTTGCGCAGCCTTGGTCGGAGGCGCGCGCTTCTGGCCTGCTGAATTACAGCCCCTTTCTTTTTCTGATCGGAATGTTCCAACAGCTATAAATTTTGAACCATTTTCGACCAGAATGGTCACACAACATTCTTCTGCAAACATTTTCTCCTCCTAAACCACAAAATTCTTGTCATAATGGCCCCCAATGACTTTCTCTTTTGAAGTCAAGGTTTCTGTCCCCGAGGGTGAGAAGTCCGTTCCTATGGTGAACGCCGTTCCAACTGTGGGGTCCGTCTCGAAGGTGGAGAAGCGTCCGAGCGTTTTTGATTGTTTGGGAAGGCCCAATGACGATGTCGTTGACCCCGTGAGACCGGTGGTTCATGTGCGGGACTATAGACCCCGTCATTTTCCCAAAAAGAAGAAAGGTAAGGGAAATTCCTCCTATGTGTGGAAGCATCCCATGGTTGTCCCCGCTAAGGCCCCGCTTGATAAGGGCAAAGGGAAAGCCGTTGATGAAGCTCCGTCCCGTCCTAGCGTTTTCTCCCATCTTGGTGGTCCCAAGAATGTTCCGTCCCCATCCAAGAAGACTAAAGGACATAACAAGAAGCAATGGGTTCCCAAACCTAAGAAAGATTAGATTTTTCTTTGTACCCCAAGAGATTGCAATTAGACCACTTTGTTTTAGGATTTAATGTTTTGATGTCTTTTGTTGCTCAATAAATCCGTTGTAATGGCTTGAATAATTCATTGAATGAAATAAAAATTGCATCTTGTTATTTGAAGCGAATTGGGTATTTTTGATATGTTTTAGACCGCACCCGAAGGTTGCCTACGTTCCTCCAGTTGGGAGGCTCAGGTCTCCGTAGTTCAAACAAACAAAGACCATTTTTTATTTTTATTTTTGGTGTTCACCCTGTTTTTTGCCTAGACCGCGCTTTCGGGTTTTCAATCTAGCGGGCTTCTTTTTTGCACGTGCTCTAATTTTTGCCTAGGCCGCCCTTGCAGGTTTTCAACCTAGCGAGCGATTTTTTTTTTTTTTTTTTTTTTTTTTTTTTTATGGTCTTTGTTTATTAAGCATAGAACCTCTTTAGCTTGTCGAGGTTGACCTCCTTTGGCAACTGGTCACCATCTACATCTACGAGTCGGACTGCACCGCCGCTTAGTATCTTCTTGACCACGTACGGACCGATCCATCGGGGTCCCCATTTCCCCAGGGGATTCATGGCGTTAGGAGGATGTTGTCTTGAGACCAAATCTCCCACATTGATGTTTCGAGGCTTTACCTTTTTGTTGAAATCTCTTGCCATCCTTTGCTGATACGCCCTTGTGCGTTCGAGTGCTCTTAGCCTTTTCTCGTCGAGTAAGGCTAGCTGTTCATATCGACTTTGCATCCAACCGACCTCGTTGACTTGATTCTCGAGGAGGACCCGTAGAGATGGGACTTCAATTTCGATTGGGAGTACGGCTTCAGAACCATAGACTAACGCATAAGGAGTTTCTCCTGTTACTGACCGTATTGATGTGCGGTAGCCCCACAATGCTAATGGTAGCTTCTCGGGCCAATCCCTTCCCGTTGAGGCCATTTTCTTGACGATGGTCTTGATGGTCTTATTTGCTGCATCAACCGCACCGTTTGCTTGGGGACGGTAAGGAGATGACTTGTGTTTGGTGATCTTGTATTCTACCAAAAGTGCATCCATTTCCTTCTCAAAGTGAGAGCCGTTGTCAGAAATGATTTCATGAGGCACGCCGTATCGGCACATGATATTAATCTTTACAAATTCGGCCACTTTCTTGGCGTTGAGGGTCCGATAGGCTTGTGCTTCGACCCGCTTTGTGAAGTAATCGACGGCCTCTAGGACGAATGACTGCCCATTGCTCCCGGCAGGATGGACTTTACCGATGATGTCTATCCCCCAACAAGAGAAAGTCCAAGGTGTGACCATGTTGTAAAGTTGCGAGGGTGGAGCGTGTTGCAGATTAGCATGGAATTGGAACTTGGCACACCTTTTGACTTTCTCGATACAGTCTCGTTCCATAGTGCTCCAATAGTAACCAATGCGGAGTATCTTCTTGACTAGCATGAAACCATTCATGTGGGGTCCACACTCTCCTTCGTGCACTTCACACATTATCTCTTGAGCTTCGGCCTCATTTGCGCATAAGAGATTGATCCCGTCGTGGTGCCTTTTGTAGACTTGGTCTCCAATCAGTACGTACCGAGAGGCTAGCCTTTGCAGAGCCGCTTGAGACTTCTTATTGCTATTCTCGGGATAAGTGCCATATTTGAGGAAATTCATGATATCCGAATACCACGAAGAGTTTGTTTAAACCTCGTTGATCTCGATACTCATGCAGTACGTCGGACTGTTCCTTCGGGCAATTTTGAAAGGCTTCACCATTTTCCCTTTGGGCATTTCGACTAATGAAGCTATGGTGGCCAGTGCATCGGCGAAGCGATTTTTATCCCTTGGCAGGTAGTTAAAAGTGATCTCTTGGAATTGTTCAACCAATTCTTCAAGGTGCTGACCATACTGTTGGAGGGTAGAGTCTTGGATTCGCCATTTACCCGATTGCTGATTGATAAGGAGCAAAGAGTCGCCGAATACTTCTAGTTCCGTGACGTTTCTTTTGAGAGCTGCTTCGAGCCCTGCTATGCATGCTTCATACTCGGCTATGTTGTTGGTGGCCTCAAATTCCAGACGGATGGCAATGGGAGTGTAGATGTCCTCTGGATCGACAAGCAACATTCATATACCAAAACCGTGTTTATTGGCGGCGCCATCGAAAAAAAGTTGCCACTTATTTTCCTCGGTTGCAGTACAAATTAAATGCTCGTCGGGGAACTGTACGTCTTCCCCCTTCTCTTCGTCACACGGGAATTCGGCAAGCTATTCTTGTTGACATGAAAGGCTTCTCGAAGATGTAGCGGAGCGGGTCCACCTTTGCTACTAGCTTGATCGGAAAAGCTTCCATATAGTGCTTGAGCTTTTGAGTGACCCAAACCAATGCTGCACATGACTTCTCTAAGACAGAGTAGTTCTTTTCTCCTCCTTGGAATCGGCGACTGACAAAATAAATGGCATTCTCCTTTGTGGACTCTCGTTGCTCTTGTGCTAACATAGCCCCTAGGGCTTCATCATTGACAGTGAGATAGAGCAAAAGAGGCTTCTCCTTGTGCGGCGGAACTAGAACAGGAGGGCACGTCAAGTAATGCTTCACTTGGTCGAAGGCTTCTTGGCACGCGTCGGTCCATTCTAGAGCCACATTCTTCTTGAGTAGCTTGAAGATTGGCTCGCACATGGAAGTGAGTTGGTGCACAAACCGACTGATGTATTGCAGTCTGCCTATGAAACCTTTGATTTCATTTTGCGTCTTTGGAGGAGGCATGTCAATGATTGCCTTGATTTTGGAGGGGTCTACTTCAATTCCCCTTTCAGTGACCATATAACCAAGGACTTTGCCTCGGATAACCCCGAACGTGCACTTTGCAGGGTTGAGCCTCATCTTGTGTTGACGAAGCCTTTCGAAGAACTTGCGGAGATCGATTAAATGTTGACCATCGGTCCCTTTGGAGTGAATGATCATGTCGTCCACATAGACCTCGATTTCTTTGTGAATCATATCGTGGAACAAGTCTGTCACGGCTCTTTGGTAGGAAGCCCCGGCGTTTCTTAACCCAAATGGCATGACTGTGTAGCAAAAGGTACCCCTACAGTGTTGTGAAGGCTGTCTTATGTTGATCTTCCTCGGTCATGAGAATCTGATTGTACCCAGCAAACCCATCCACGAATGAGCGAACCTCGTAGGCAGCAGTGGATTCGACCAGCATGTCGATGTTAGGGAGTGGAAAATCATCCTTTGGGGAAGCTTTGTTCGAATCCCGGAAGTCCACACAAACTCGAACCTTTCCGTTTGCCTTTCTGACTGTCACGATGTTGGCTAACCATGTCGGATACTCGATAACCTTGATGAAACCCACACTGAGGAGCTTCTCAATCTCTTCTTTGACTTGCAGAGACCATTCTGGCTTGATCTTTCTGAGCTTCTGTTTTACTGGCTTGGCATCTTCTCTGATCGGAATTCTGTGCTCCGCTACCTTTCTGTCCAAACCCGGCATGTCTTTGTATGACCATGCGAACACATCCACGAACTCCCGTAGTAGTGCAGTCTATCTGTCTTTGTCGTCCCCCTTGAAGAAGCTTCCGATCTTAGTTTCTCTTGGCTCTTCTTCGGTACCCAGATTAACAACAAGCAATTCTTCGTCAGCCTCCGGACCATTTTCACCACGACTACGGACTTGTTGAGCAAGTTCATTTAAGTATGTTGTGTTTTCGTGGTCTATTTCATTATAATTTGAATCGTTATTAACTTGTTCGTTAAGTTCATTATTAGTTAATTCATCATTTATGATGTTTGCAATCTCAGGGTACTCAGAAATATCAAATTTTTCATTAGCAAAGAAAGGAAACACACTCTCGGCTATGGCCTCCATATCCTCTTGGGTGAGGGTATTAGAGACACTCTCGGACTCGAAAGTAAGTGTGAGCCGCTCTTCCTTTGTTGCTGTGCGGGGTATGCAACCCATTTCTTGGACTATGAATTCTTCAGATACCACGGGCCCTTTCGTAGAATACCAATTGTTGATCGGCTCGGAGCTTGACGGGATCTCACTGATAGTCTCGTTCATGGTGACGGTGCCATGGATGGCGTTGACTTGGCATTCATTCATTATGGCAAGCTCTTCGAACATGGAGGCTAAATCTGTCAGTTCTTCCCCCACGATGATTTCTGTTTCGGACTCTATTGTCACCTTCCTTCCCCACCATTCACGGGGCGACATGGTAGTTGGTTCCCTTTTGGATTTCTGGATCTCACAATCGGAGAAGATTTCGAGACCGGGCTTTTTGACACCCTTATTGTTAACCCATGGCTCGGGAAAGATCATGTATGGAACGTCTTCCCCTTGGCGGACAAAATAGCCATTCAACGACTTGAGGTAAGGCCTTAGATTAGGGACCTCATAACGACGGCCTTCTTTACGAGCTCGGGCCTTTTCATTCTTGATCGTTTGCTCTCGTCTCAAGTCTTCTCTGGAAGGCTCGTACCCCAAACCGAATGTGTTCTTGACAAATGGGACTTGCACAGGATGTAGGATTCCTTGTTGATATTTCCCTAGGCCTAAACCAGGGAAGTAGTCCATATTCCTCATCATGCGGAGGACTTTGTGATTGCTGGGGGTCCATGATCCGTTTCCCCCTTCTTTGTCAATGGCGTTGATTGAGACGCCGGAGAGAGTGGAGTCTGGTAAACCATGCTGAACTTGGTGGACGGGCTCACCTTTTCTGTGGATAGTGACGTTTTCAGCCATGACAGCCACTATTTCATCACCATTTCGGATCTTGACACATTGATGGAGAGTTGACGGGACGGCATTATAATTGTGAATCCATGGTCGACCCAAAAGTAAGTTGAACGAGGCCGGGATGTCAAGAACTTGGAATGGAACGGACATGACCATGCTCCCAAACTCAATGTCTATTTCGATCATGCCCATGACTGTACGGGCGGTGCTGTCATAACCTCGGATTACTTGAGTAGAAGGCTTCAAATCGGAATCCTTAAGCCCCAGTATGCCCATGATTCGGCTAGGCATGAGGTTGAGTGCGGAACCACCGTCCACTAAGACTCTTGAGATGGTCCTCCCCCTTGCTCGTACTGAGGTAAATAGCCTCGTTGTGGTCGGAACCAAATGGTGGAAGGTCCATATCGGCAAAGGTGATGACGTTGCCAAAATGAATGTGACTGACCATTGCTGTGAGGTCCTCGGGAGTAGTATCAGGAGAAACTGATGTATCATCGAGATTGCGGATGACAAGATCTCGGTGTTTCTTTGAGGATGCAATGAGGTCCCAAATAGAGATGTTGGCTTGAGTTTTCTTGAGTTGGACAAGTAGAGGATCTTCGGGAGTGTCGCGAGCTTGCGGCCTTTGAGAAGAGGAGCTTGGTGCGGAAGTGGAGGGGTTGCTTGCTATGACTCGACCTGATCAAGTTAGCATGTTGACGTTCCCATCTTGCTTCTTTTTCCTATTCTCTAGTACTTCCCTCATTACCTCATCGTAAGTTACAACAAAACAAGAATTTTCAAGTTTATTCATAACATTGGGGCCCCCATTCACAATTGGGATTGAATGGGTGGTCCCCTCGAGTTCTCCTATCTCTATTACATTGACATGTTCGCCATTAGTCACTACAAATTCTTTCTTGTCTATGAGATCTTGAATGACATTGCGGAGAACGAAGCATTCCTCGGTGGTGTGGCCACTATATTGGTGGTAGCCACAATATTTGTGGTGAGCATGATTGGGGTGGACCGTCTTGGGTTGGTACCCTTGTACGGGTGTGACTTGACCCTTTGCTTTGAGGACTTCGAACACTTCGGTTTGAGTCATGCCTTGGAGAGGCGTGTAGACACGGTCATTTCGAGACTTCTTCCTTTGGGGTGGAGGAGCCTTTTTGTAATCCCCCTTATCGATAGTGACGGCGTTGACCGAGGCCTCTTTTGTGGAGTTGGAAGCGGCCTTGTAGCGGTAGCTAGGAGCACTTTTCTTCACTTCTTTGAGCAACTCGTCCATTCGGACCCCCGCCTCATACATTTGGGAGAAATCCACATAGCAAGCCCCACTTAGGTGGGTGCGGAGATCCATTTTGAGACATTTGAGAAAGATGTCCATTTGCTCCTTGGTATTTGGCCTTTCCACAATCTCGGAGAGTTTATCATTCCATCTCCTTGTGAAGTCGATGAAGGACTCATGGTCTCGTTGAGTAGTGTTCTCTAGCTCTTTCCTTGTGGGCCGGTGAGTGGTGTTGCCTTGGTATTGGTTCTTGAAGGCAAGCATGGCGGAGTCCCAATCAAGACGGACAGTGAGCGGGAGAGTAGCATACCAATCTTTTGCCGCCCCTCGAGAGTGAGAGGAAAGCATTGAGCCATCACCTTGGGGGAGACCTTCTTCGGAACCATTGCCCAAATATAAGTCTCAATGTAAGCCATAAGACAAGAGTTTCCCTTGAATTTGCTTATGTCGGGCATCTTGAACTTATCAGGAAGAGCGGCCATAGTACTCATGAGGATGGATGATTGATAAAGGCTTGTGTCGGAGCCTTTCCCCATGTTGAGCCCATTGAATTTTTGGTCGATGTAGGCCATGACAGAATCCACCATTTTGGGCTCATTGTTCTCGGAACTCGGCTCTCCCATTTTCTTGGTGCGGGTGTTGACATAAGGACTTTTGAACAAACCCTCGGTCCATTCGGATTCGTCATCGTTATTCTTGTTCTTCCCCTTAGCAAGATTAGTGAGCTTTTCTTTCATTAGCTCCATCTCGGCCTCGTGGGCCTCCCTTTGGCTGTCGAGGTGGGATTGCCAAATGTCGTCTTTTCTTTGTGCCTCCTTATTAAGGGTGGAGACTTTCTCTTGGAGGAGTTTGACCATGGTTGAAAGCTGTTCGAGAGACATGGTGTTGCTGTTGCCGGTCATGGTTGATGTAGGAGCTGTTGGAGTGATCTCTTCACGGACTAACCGATTTACCGAATCCCGGTAGACTCTGTAAGTACCAATTGAACCTATATCGCAGAAGAGGCCCTTGTCAGTCTTGAGTAACACTTGCGGTGCACGAAGAGGCTTAGAACACACAGTTGGGCACACGACTCGAACCACATAAGAAAAGACTCTTTTTTTTTATAAGTCGGAGGGAATGGATCCCTTTTGGGGTTTCTAAGAAAATAATGGAATCGTCACGCTAGTATATAGACCATCTCGCGGTCCCATATACTCATCGGATTCCATCGCGTTTGTGAATCCTACATGTGTCGGGATTAAACTAAATTAATGTAGTAAAGCATACATGCGGGGACGGATTTTTATTTTCGTCCAAAAATAACCACTTTTGGGGACGGATTTTTATTGCTTCCATTTCAACAAGTTGGAAGGTATGATTTGAAAACATTAGTTTAGGGAAATCTCGGTACATGGAAACCGACTTGAGTCACGGAGTGTTAGACCCTAACTAGAATTGTGTGGCTTGTGCTTGGCTTGAATATGAGGCTCAAATGTCACCCCCGGCATGTAGTCATGAACTACGCCACGGGCTGAGGTTGACCGCTTCGAAAGAGTCAAGGTCGGGTGGAACTTGAAACTTTCTAGGACGGGCCTCGACGGGTTTGGGGTTAAACTTGTGCGACTCGATAGTGAGCAGTTCATAGGAATATGTGCATGTAGTGTGAGGTCTAACAAGTGACAAAATATTTTTTTATATTTTTTTTAAAAAAAAGAAATAAAAAAAAACAAATAAGCACATAATTACAACTTTCGAATCACCCGTGTGAAAGATAAAATAAAACACAAAAATTAAAACAGTCTGAAGTTCAGAATAACCACTGATGCAGGCAACTGTGCCCAAACCCCCATCACACTGCTCTGTTCTGAGACCTGTTTCTGTTCTAGGAACCAACCCAGAAGCGTACGCCTCTGAGTGTTGATACGAGACGCGCGCGCCTGGCGCGATGCTATTGGGAGGCGCGCGCTTTTGGGGGCACACCTGTCAGATTGTCAGATTTTGGACTCAGGGGATTGCCCTGGTCCTATGTGCATATTGTAACCCCTGAAGAAATGATTAGTGGAGAATAGCAAAAGAAGAAGATGAAGAACATGAAGAAGCGGGCGATTCTGGTCCTTGATGCGGGATGCGCGCGCCTTAGGCTGAAGAGGCCAGACGCGCGCGCCTCCCCCATCAGGAATCAGAATGCCCAGAAAAGATGTAGATTTTGATCAGAATGCAAGTTTAACCCTCAAATCTCCCCAGCGGAGTCGCCACTGTAGATACCCCGGGAGGAGCCCACGGCTTTAGGCTAGAGCGCGCGGAGTTGTCCTAGAATGTCTAACTTGTTTTTAGAGTCGCCACCTATGTTTTGAGGAACATAAGAAAAACCTATTGATAATAGCCTAAGTTTGATTACGAAAACAGAGATTCTTTGTTTTGAGGTTCGGGGGTTAGATTACGAGATGGGAAGTACCGAAACACCCATCTCGCCCAACTAAAGTTGGTCGTGCTTGATCAAAATCTACATGAATGACAAACGTTCTTCTTCTTCTTCTTTAAATCATAAAAAGGGGTTTTGAAATAGAGTTTGGAATCTAGGAGATAACTCTTTAACCGACCTCAATGAGATGAGGTGATCATTAGAGTCATGTCCCAAAATGATTTGGGTGATTGCACTTTGATAAAACAAAAAGAAAGAGAAAAGAGATGAAGTTTAGAAGAGGAAAGAAATAGCTTTACCTAGACTTCAAGAGACTTAAAACACATCTTGTTGAATTACTTGGAGAAATCCTTTGGAAAATGATTTGGAAGTAGAAAATGTGGTTTATTGAGATTGAGAGCCAAAGGTCCAAGGTCAAGGTCAAGGTTTTTGGTCAAAGTTTTGTCTCATGTTTTCCGTCAAGTTTTCGTCCTTGAAAATGGAGGTAAAGGGAGGTTTTTATAGGTGAAAGAGAGATGTTTTTGGTGCCAAAACTCAGTCACCAAGAAATTCTTCCCGGGTAAAATCCTGTAAATTGAGCAAGGGAGAGAATCCTGGCCAGAAATCTGTAACTGACGCCCAGAGGCGCGCGCTTCTTGCTTTGGGGGAGGGAGGCGCGCGCGTCTGGCTCCTCCTGTCGGAGGCGCGCGACTCAGAGAAGGCAATTTTGACAGAATGGACTAGAAAGTCAGCCCTGTTATTCAGTTTAGTCCCTGGATTTAACAAAGTCAGTCAGGAACTTAACGGAAGTGACAGAAACTAAAGAGAAACACTTAAAATGGGGAGAAACACAAGA
Source organism: Campanula takesimana (assembly GCA_026119855.1). Lineage (NCBI taxonomy): Eukaryota > Viridiplantae > Streptophyta > Magnoliopsida > Asterales > Campanulaceae > Campanula > Campanula takesimana. The sequence continues at coordinate 102,370 of JAOWBW010002058.1, forward strand.
TCAAATGTGCAATCGGGGTGAGCGGTCCATGGCGGGGTGTCTACACCTCCACTGATCCAGGATGTAGAATAGCTGCGAAAAAGAAGAGAAATATTTTTCAACCAGTTAGGAATAAATGCGTTTTAAGTAAACATGAACATAATTATTAATAATGAACCTTCATGTTGCATAAGCCTAAAACCCATTCTCCCAAACACCAACCCGAGTTGATACCCGAGTCTGAAATGAACCTCCCTCTCCTCCGTAGCTCGTAAGAAGTGGGTCAGAGTTTTGGGTCATCGTCTGATTAGTGCCGAGTCTGATAGTTCATCAGCAGCTTCATCCAGACTTCTCCGAATGGCTAGTCTGGCAGGAAGTAGTAGTGGGGGTGACAACGCAGCGGATCCGAATGGTCTTAGTAGGGAAGAGCTGGTACAAGATCTAGAGGCCGCCAGGGCCCGGGAAGAGAATGTCAGGAAACGTCATGAGGATATGCAGAATAGGGTTATAGAAGCCATGAGGCAGAGAGGGGTAGCCGTCGTGTTTGAAAACGACGGGAGTTTTGTGGAGATCACTGATGAAGAGGGAATTGAGAATGTGCAGCCCCGAGGATATAACCGGGTCCCGCCCCCTCAAGCTTACCCAAATGTGGAGGCCTCACGTCCCACATTCCAAGCCACCACTCACCAAAATGTTCCTACCACTCATGCTTCCTTTGTCCCACCGGGTGGTTTTCCCATGTACCTACCAGGATTGAACTTGTATGACACAATCCCAAGTAGCCGAGCACCCTTGGCTCCAGCTGCCATTGGCCTGCCACCTCTGGCTTTGCCAACCACCTCTCGAGAAGTTCCTTACCCACTTTACCAACCAATGGCCCAAACCCCTGAGGCTATCCCACTATACATCCCGACAAGTAACCCGACACCAGGGTATGTCTACACCCATGTGCCACCTCAAAATCCTCCTCCGATGGTCCCATCCACCACTTCACCTCCCGCCACAATGCCAATAACGAGCCAAACCGTGGGATCAATCAACTCAAGCCCATATGTGGACCCCCAGATGGGGTGGTTGGTAGAGAAGTTGAAACAAATGGAAGAAAGATTTGAGGGGATGAACGAAAAGAAATCCTCCTTAGGGATCACTGACCCCTACAAGATTGTTCCTCTGCCTCATAAGTTCAAAATTCCAGAGATAGACAAATTTAACGGGACTGCCTGCCCCCAGACTCATCTCAATGCTTATACTTTAGCCATGAGAGCAAAAGGGTGTACCATGCAGCAAATGGCCGATCACTTCCAACTATCCTTAAGGGGAAACGCCCTCAAGTAGTTCTTTCACTTGAAGGATGAATCCCGAGCAACGTGGGATGCAATCAAGGAAGCATTCCTCAACAAATATCGGTCAAACCTAGAATGGGAAACTAACCGGGTTGATCTGCAAAGCACCCTGCAAAAGGGAGATGAACTAATAGGAGAATTCTACAAGAGGTGGAATTATAAACTTGGGGAGATTTCCAACCCACCCATGGAAGAGGAACAATTGGACATTTTCCAATTATGTTTGAAACCTAAGCTGCGGGTCTTGATCAGTCATCACTTTTACCCCAACCTCCGGGCAATGGTCACTGCCGGGTCCAAATTTGAGAAGGCCCTTAATGAGCAATCCTCTACTCAGGCCAGTGGGAAACCCTACAGATATCGTCCCCCGACAGCCGGTAAAAGGAAGGAAGCCGTGGGAGCGGTAAACAATATCCAAGGGGAGAATCCGAGACAAACTCCGTAAAGAACCGTGAACTCGGAAGGGAGCCCATATGTTAGATTTGAGGACTTTGGGATGCCCTTGGGTAAGGTATTTGAGGGGTTAGTTAAACAAGGTCTTGCAAAACCCCTAGTTAACTTCCAACCCAGAAACCCCGAGAGGTACCGTGACGAGAGCAAGAGGTGGGCATTCCACAGCTACCATGGGCACGATACCGATGATTTCCCCGCTGTAAAGCGCATCATCCTAGACTTGATTGCCAAAGGCAAGCTTGAATGCCCCCGAAGTCCAAATGTGATCAACAACCTGTTCCCCAACAACCATGGCATTAATATGATTGAATTTGGGTCAGTCGATGTGAATATGATTGAGTTCGGGGGGCCGACACCGATGAACCTTTTGGAGTTCAATGTCCCGATGACTAAGATTGGGGAGGAATGGAAGGAAACCCTATGGGCATGTGTGCATGAGGGAAACATGAAGTGCCCATCCGACTCCATGATTGCCAATGTGATGAGTTCAAGAATCCCCCACCAAAATGCCGACGAGCTGATCGTAGTAACACTCACCGAGCATGAGCTAACATTCTAAGAGTGCATGGAGGAAATGGAAAGGTCCATTAAGAACACGTTGGACAGTGAGAGCCAAGGCTCAAATGGGGTTTGTCCTCCGCCCGATGATTGCTTCCATGTCATTGAAGCATGCAGTTCATCCACCGGCAAAAGGATAATTAAGCGGGTGGGTTACCTTAATGGAAAGAATGAGTCCGGAATTATAAAGACCTCGGAAATCACCAACTATGAAGGGTACATCGCCCAAATGAAAGGAGCCATTCGCTCCATGCCCCGTGAGGAGCTCCGAATCCTGTGTGAAAGTGATGATGATGAGGTATCTTCAAATATGCCTCCCCGTGTTCCTTCCCCGAGATTGGAAGAAGAAGGCTTCCCGGCCTTGGATGACTTCTTAGCTTTGCCACCATTGTCTCCACCGCCACCGCTGATTGATGGGTCTGTATTCTCGGATTACTATTACTGCATGCTTACTTTGGAAAAACTCCGTGAAACCGTAGGAGTTGGGAAGAGCCAAAGCCACAACCCTATCTCTCTAGAAAAGGTTCGTGAGTCGGCATACGCCCCGAAAGAAATGGTCATGGTAAATGAGTTAAGAAAGGAAGCATGGCCATGTGGTACCCAGAACCCCCTGTCACTCGGGAAAGCGACGAAAGAGGTTGACAACCCTTTGGAAGTGAGTGTACTGACTCGATATGGGCAAGTGCACACGGAGAACCCTAAGAGACCTCCGCCGCCGGAACACCGGATGCCTCCCCCTCTTGCTAGTGAGGCAAAAGCCCTAGATTCCAGAGAAGAGGATCCCGTTTTAACCCAACTCAAGAGGACACAAGCTAACATATCTTTTTGGTCCCTCCTCACTTCCTCCTACCCTCATAAGCTCAAGTTGGAGGAATGCTTGGCCCAAACTATGGTACCTACCATGGCTACCCCCGAAGAGGCCGTGCAAATAATTGGGAGTGTTAAATATGGGAATGTCATCACATTTACGGATTTGGATTTGCCAAAATTTGGGGCTACCCACAATGAGGCCCTCTACATCACGGTGCAATTGGATGAGCACCGCCTCCCTCGGGTTTTGGTTGATAATGGCTCCTCCATGAATGTCCTCCCCGCTAAGATGATGGATCTACTTGGTCTTAAGACCACTGACCTAAAGCCTTCCATGATCACCGTTAAGGCTTATGATTCACGGCCCGCTCAGTCCTAGGGGTGGCCACCTTGAACCTTTGGTGTGGAAACAAATGATGCCAACCGACTTCCAAGTGCTTGACATCCCCATATCCTTCACCGCCCTATTGGGGCGCCCATGGCTCCATAAAGTCAACGGGGTAGCCTCCACCCTCCACCAGTGCACAAAATATATGCAAGAGGGTAATTTGACAACCATTTATGGGGACAGTGTTACTACAGAAGGAACCAACACCATTGGGATTCCCGTGTTGTAAATCAAACATGAGGAGAGCGGCATGGTTTTGACCGGCTTCACCGAGATACCATCCAAAACCCACATTTGTTGTGTAGATCATACGCTCACCAAGGACAGGATTCCCCCTGCAATGAAAATGATAAGTTTGATGCGCTACCTCCCAAGGCTTGGTCTTGGAAAGAAACTCCAAGGGACCCACAAGATTGTTGAGATCAAAGAGAAAAAGACGCTCCATGGCTTGGGATACTAACCCACCCCCGAGGACCTTAGAATGGATAAGGAAATGGCTCGAAAAAGAAGCCAAGCCAGAGATCAAGGGATTCCGTTTAAGGCTTCCAACCTCCGCCCTTACACTTTTGATATGAGCCGCTACTTTGTGAAAGGAGGGGCCCAAACCGAGGCCCCAGAGCCGAAGGAGCCAATGATGACCGATTGGGATAACTTGCAAGAGGATCTCAAAAGATTCTGAGGGATGGTGGCTAACCCCGTAAGGAGGGCATTTCTGGATTCACCCAAGATGACTGGTCCTACCGAGACCACCATGAGTCACGAATACACCTTTAAGGGAGTGCCCGAGATGGTAAGAGAGGTTGAAACCTTGTCTATGATGGAGGCTATCCAAGAAAGGGAACCTGTTTGGGGTCAAAATGGTAGATGCAAGATTAAGGAGGTAACTCCCGAGCATGCAACCAAGGAACTCATGGAAGACGAATGGAATGGTGTGGTAATGTAAGAAATGTTTGGGGAGGAGTTGGTCGTGCCTGATCGGATTGGCCTCGAAAAGGAAATGATTGCTGTGATAGGAGATGGATCTCCTGGGACCTTTGACCCTCGCACCTTGGTATGCCCGATGGACATGCCTCTGAAGAATTGGGTAACCTTCTCTAGACCGGTGGCGAGCAAGGAGGAAATGACCACGAAGCTTGGACTGGTTCCCCGCCCCCTAGAGTCAAATATCATAGAGTCCAATGTAATTGAGTCCCCTCAATCTCTTGTCTTTGAATTTTAGTCTTCCTCCTCCGAGGGCCTCACGCCCGAGGATTATGAACTTATAGCCAATGTTATATTCCTGTTTGCATTGAATGAAATGATAGACCTTTCCGAGTATCCCCTCATTGCCAACTTATTAGATGATAAATTAACTAATAATCTATAAACGGTTAATGATGAATCACTTAATAATGCAGACACACTAAACGAACAAAATATTAAACAATCATCAAAGCAAGTTATTGACTAAGAGGAAAGCCGTGCCCAAGCTGCCGAAGAGGTTTTAACTAAGGTGAGTTTAGGGACTGAAAATGAGCCGAAAGAAACACAGATTGGTAGCTACTTCAAAGGAGCCAAAAGAGAAGCCTTGGTCGAGCTACTTAAGGAGTATGTGGACGTGTTTGCTTGGTCTTATAAGGATATGCCAGGGTTGGATTCTTCGATTGTTGAACACAAGATCCCCATGGATCCTGAGGTGAAACCTATCAAGAAAAAGCTTCGGCGAATTAAGCCAGAATGGTCTTTGCAAGTCAAAGAAGAGATTGAGAAGTTGCTCCGGGTCGGCTTCATAAGGGTGATAGAGTACCCCTCATGGCTCTCCAACATAGTAACAGTCACAAAGGCCAACAGAAAGGTCAAATGCTGTGTCGACTTTAGGGATCTCAACAAGGCGAGTCCCAAAGATGATTTCCCCCTCCCGAACATCGACATGCTTGTAGATACAACCTCTAGTTTGGAGGTCAAATCTTTTGTGGATGGTTTTGTCTGGTATAACCATATTAAGATGGCTAAGGAGGACCAGGAAAAGACTGCCTTCACTACCCCATGGAGGACCTTTTGCTACACCGTGATGCCTTTCGGGTTGCGAAATGCTGGGGCTACCTACCAAAGGGCCGCAACCGCACTCTTCCATGATATGATCCATAAGGAGATAGAGGTGTATGTCGATGACATGATTGTGCATTCCAAGGGCACCAACGGGCAACACTTGATAGACTTCTGAAAGTTCTTTGACAGGCTTAGGAAGCACTCCATGAGGCTCAATCCGTCCAAGTGCACTTTTGGGGTTTCTCGTGGCAAGGTCTTGGGGTACATGGTCACTGAACAAGGCATCGAAGTTGATCCCCAAAAGGTTAAGGAAATTGTGGAAATGAAGCCACCTCGCACCCAAAGAGAGGTAAAGGCCTTCATGGGAAGGTTGTAATACATTAGCCGCTTCATAAACCAGCTTACTCCCATATGTGAGCCCATCTTCAAATTGCTAAAGAAGAATGCCGAGGTTGAATGGAATGAGGAATGCCAAAGAGCCTTTGACAAGATTAAGGCCTATCTCATCCACCCGCCAATCCTATGACCCCCGCACAAGGACAAGCCACTCTTGTTCTACCTAACAGTGACTGATACGTTGATAGGAGCAATGTTGTCCCAAGAGAAGAGGGATTCAAAGGTAGAGAATGCCATCTACTTTGTGAGCTGTAAGCTACAAGGAAGCGAGCTCAACTATTCCCCAATCTAAAAGACTTGCGCCGGATTGGTATGGGTCGTAAGAAAGTTGAAGCATTACATGCACGCCCGCCCAATACATCTTATCTCCAAGATAGACCCCATCAAGTGCTTGTTGTAAAAACCATCTTTGTCCATGAGACTTGCCAAATGGTCCTTCTTCCTAGCTGAGTATGATATCATTTATGTGTCAAGAAAGGCGGTCAAAGAAAGGGTCTTAGCGGAACATTTGACGGACTTCCCTAGTAATGAGGAAAAAGAGCCCGAGCCGCAATTCCCTGATGAAGGGATTTTTGCCCTCGAAGGAGAAAATAGGTGGCAATTGTTCTTCGATGGTGCTGCCAATAAAAGAGGAAATGGCATTGGATTGCTCTTGGTTGACCCAAAAGATGAGCACACGCCCATCGCCATCAAGTTAAACTTTAATGTGACCAACAATGCCGCAGAATATGAGGCATGCACGGCCGGTTTGGAAGCGGCCCTGGAAAGGAATGTGAAAGAATTGGAGGTATACAGAGATTCGGCTTTGATCATCAACCAAGTCTCCAAGAAGTGGAAAACACTGGACCCTGGTTTGCAAAAATATCACGCCTGCATGGAAGAGCTCATGGCGCAATTCAAAGAAGTCAGCTTCCACTACTTGCCGAAGGATCGGAACCGTTTTTCCGACGCCTTAGCCACTTTGGCTTTATTGGTAGAAATCCCCGAGGGAAAGTCGATAAATCCTTTCCGAGTTGGGAGAAAAGAAAGTCCGGCATACTGTTATGAGATTGGGGCTACCCCAGAAAAGGTGGAGGAGCCATGGTACAACCAGATTTACCAATTCCTCAAGGAAGGGGAAGCTTCCTTCATGAATGAAAAGGGAGAATATGTGGATGGGATAAAAGCTAAGAGCATGGTAGCACTCTGTGAGAGCCCGCGCTCGAAAGCCGAACCGCAAAATGATCATCCCGTGAGGGTGATTCGGGTCCATTTCGTGCTGATGTGCTTTTGGAAATGCGCTCGGTTCTAATACAATGGTTTCCTCTCGATGGAATCAAAACAGTCAAGAGTCGCCACCTCACTTTATTTTAGGAAAAATGAAGACAAAACCTTTTATTTAGAGAAAGTGGGTTCGGGGGCTAAGTTACGAGAAAGAGAAGGGGTTAGGCACTCTCCTCGCCCGTGATGGTCTCTATTATGCATGCCACTTAGATTCATTTTATGCCTTGCTTTTATGCCCTAACAAAAATGGTGAATAATATAAGAGGAGGTCTTCCTATTCTAGGAATGTTTGCTTTAATTCACAAATGAGAGTCGATTTGGGTGGACTCACACTTGGTTTTGAAAATGTTTTAACATTCATATCCAGTAAAGGAGATCACAAAGAGGGGGTGGGGGATTAATATTTACAATGGTGAACAAAAAGGGAAACAAATCCCATAAAAAAAGAATATCCAAAACTCCTTCCCCAAGCATTTTAGGGACTGCTGCGCTCTTCTTCTTTGTGTACCTGCTCTTATGCTTGCACAATCTGGAAAGTGAAAGTTAGGAAAAGTCCCTAACAAATCAAGTATCAACCATGAATTTTCCTCTGATTTTAGGAGCATGTTATGGTGTCCAAATAAGGCATGCAAGATCATACTTTCAACAGCCTAATCTAACAGATATTCATACTTCCACAAAAGATCCACTTTTTTCATCATGAAAACGGGGGGATCATGGGAAACACTAAACATGAAAGTTATTCCTAAATATAAAATTTTATATCTGGAAAGTGTCAAGGCCATTGATCAAGTTTAAGTCACACAAAACACCTCTGACATTTTGGTGTCAGAACAGAAAGTATGCTAATCTGAGAACAGAGAGTTGAAAAAAAAAATGGAAAAAACCTCTTCCACTCAGGGTAAAAATAATATATTTACATGCTAGTATTCCTATGTTTGTTTAGAACAAAATCCTTTTTATGGTCTAAGACCAAAACCCAAGTTTGCTATGCACAAAGAGAGCAACAAGACAGAAAGGTGCAGATGGACAGTCTGCTGAACATTTACAAAAGGGGTGAAAACACCCATGAAAACTCACTCAAATGAGATGCTATGTCACGCCCCGGAAATCTCAAAAATCCATAAATATAAAATTTACATAATATACATCTCCAAAATACAAAATACCAAACACGGGCGCGTGAATTCAACTATGAAATCTATACCATCAAGCAACACCTCAACGAGATTATAACTCGGAGACTAGAAACAAACGCGGAAGCAAGAACAACTATTAACAAAAATACCCAAAGTGCAACCGTATATACAAAACACTGAACGACTACGAATCCACAATAATATGCGTAAAGGCTCCGAAGGGCAACTATCCCAAATGCGATCAACCTGCTCAGAAGATTCCCGCTACAACGGACCTCACAACGCTACCACTTGCTTTCCTGGGGGGGGTTAAGGAAAAACAATTTGAAACAAGAAACGGGGTGAGATAAAATCTCAGTAAGTTACTAAATGCATCTACATGGCATAATATCATGCAAATCAACGATATAACTGAACAAGTAAATCACATAACAACAAATGAGAAAGCTCCCTATCGCCAACTGTCTCATACTAGTTGGAAATAACGACTAACCCATCATGCAGCACATAAGACTGAAATAAACACGTAATAAAGGATACTGAGCCAAGGTTTCACCAAACTGATAGAACAATCGCTATGCAGCTTCAACCGATCAACCAATCAACAATAGCAGTATAACAACTGAAGAGAACCCCGGTCAGAACCGACCAATCAATCAATCAACCCATCAAGCCATCTTCATAGTAGCATAAAAGCTGAAGAGAATACCCCCGGTACCGGAACCAATAAAAAAGTAACGTGCCACAAAGGGCGGGAGCCATGCCACAAAGTCATGCTCCAAAACGTCTCAACCAATGCCGATCTGGAAGAGGAAACTAAGGGCAAAACAATGGTCGACACTATAATGGACTTGGCCGGTGCCATCACAATATCTCACATCGCCCGACACAACCACAAATAACAGCTGGACTTTCAAATAAATGCTAAGTAATAAAATACTAGCACGGTAAACAACTAAGGATTCCAAAGTAGGGAACCATACCAATTAATCACCATAAAAGATGCAAACGATTACTCAAGAAGAGTTCAACAACAATAAACACAAGGAGTTTCTCATAAAAGAGTCCAACAACATTGACCATTAAAACATAATGATTCCAAGATAAGGCACGTACCAAATACATCCTAAATATGATACCCACAAGTTAATCATAAAGAGCACAACCCAAACGGTCGCTCACAAATGGCACAATGACTATTACCAAAATGACCCTAAACATTTACTCATAAAGATATACTAGGACTATGAACTCAACCATCTCATCACACCTGGAATTCCAAAGTAGGAAATCAGAATGAATACACCTTAAGGTTAATCAAACCGTAAGTACCCAATTGCCAATTCACGCTTTACCTCCGTCCATAACGAACAAATTCTAAACACCCCAAACGAATCCAAAAGGTTACCCTTATTAGAACATGATCACGACCGGACTAAACCCTACACTTTGGTGTTCAATAACAACCCTCTAGGTACTATAGGACATCGCCTAAAACCTAGACCAAGTCTTACTCGAAAATCAATTCGATTGGAACAATCACGAACACATCATAAGATGCCCAAACATTCCCAAACAATACTTGATCAAATTACATAACACCATTGTTCACAAAGGAACTAATTTTAATTACTAAAGTGTTCCACGGTGCCCAACTAAGTCAACTAGAATAGTACTACGGAACCTAGACCGAGACTACACCTTGATATTAAACCTCAACAATGATACAACCATTATGATCTGGAACCATGCGGCCAATAGAACCACTCGAAAAGAGCTTTCCAACGATAGTTTACACGTCTAAAACGGAGTCCGGATGAAGAAGTTATGTCCTCCGGAAGATTAAGCGTAAAACGGACAATTTTTATAAAGTGTTCGGCCGAACATTATGAAAAATCTCTGTTTTAGCTCCGAATTTCACTCCTTTCGTTCTAAATCTTAGGAGTACCTATATATACTTCTATCCTAACATTTAAAGACAAGAAAACTCAATTCAAGTGCCTCTAAAACCCAAACTAAAAATACAACCTAGTCTTAAACAAACACAAATATGATTTCCAGAAAAAGGGGCGGGCGGGCGCTCGCCAAGGGGCGGGCGGGCGCTCATTTAGGCAGTAGGCTGGCCGAAGGAAAAAGGACAGGCGGGCGGGCGCCTAGCTAAACCTGGGCGGGCGCCCGGTCGACGGACTGGGAGGAAAATCAGCCGGGTTCTTCAAGTTCTTACCAAAATCAAACATAAACCTTACCCAAATCAAACCCAACATTCCCAACACTTCTATTAGCATACCCAAGTACCCAAAACAACATATAAGCCTATAAGGAACCTAAATAACACCATCTAGCAATCCTAAATCAAGATTTGATCCCAACATTTCAAAATCACAAAAGATGAACAAAAATACAAATAAGTTCCAAACTCAACCAAAATGGCATATATATGAAGTAAAGCATTACATAAACTAAGATGAACATTTTAGCATAAAAATGGGGGAAAAGTAACTTACCCGGATTTTCTCAAAGTTGACGGAATTCGAATATTCTTATCCCTCTACGATCCTATCGACGATCTAAACAAGTTTCATTTTATGAGAAATGAGAAACAATGAGAGGAAGAGGACTAAAAAGAAGAGAGAAGGAGAGAGGGAGAAACTTACTTTCCATGGAGGAGAGAGAGAGAGAAATCGGGTGAGAGGGGGGGGGAAGAATGCAGAGAAGAGTGAGGGGGAAGGGGGAGTAGTTAAGATATTACAAAAAGAAATATACCCTTAAGCCCCTCTACTTAAATCTTGAACAATTAAACCCCAACCAAATATCTCTCAACCAAACACTAAAGTCCCCAACTTCAAACTTAACACAATTGATCAATTAAAATGCTAGTCATAAAAATATTATGAGATGTGAATGCACACATAAATATTTAAATAAATAAATAATTTAAATAAATAAATAAGCCATAAATAAATAATTAAATATTTATTACTAAGAAAATAGAGGCGGGTTTTCGGGTCGTTACAATCTACCCTCCTTAAAAAGAATTCGCCCACGAATTCACTCATCAAACTTCACAACACGCGGTCATAATGAGGCGACAACATATCGACTCTTCGATAGCACTCATAACCTCAATCGAGTACTCAACTAAATTTTCAGACATAGTCTCCACGACTCAAATAAACCAATATATATTAATCACATACATATCTCAGGTATACTCATATTAATCATTCTAAAGTTAACTTCCTCTTTCATACCGAATTTCACATTCTTAAGACTATCACTTGATCACCAGTTCTGAGACATAGCTGATTTGATCCTAATTAGCATTACTCTCACCATCAACCCTTAAATCATCAACATCCATATGTTTTACTTTTCCGGTTCACCCGTACGCTTTGACGATCTAGACATCATCCCAAGTAATCATACTACTACCCGAACAAATAAGAGAAGGAATAGGGCTAACAATTATTGTCACCCAATGACTCAATGATATACTAAAAAATTTACCGTCATCAACTATCCGATCAAATGAGATTCCCCTACCACACTCACTTCCTCATGAGATAAAACATAATACAGTCAAAATCTTTGAATTTCTCAAACTACTTGCATTACCTCATACTTAGTTTTCTAAGGAAATATCCAAAAATTCAAAACATTAAACCATCTCGAGCTTACTCAACTTCTTAAACTATGAAAAGCTAAAGAAATTTCTCATCCTCCAAATGTTCATCACGTGACTATATCTCTGAGGATTACCATTAAAGTAGCAACAGTAACGATCCGAAATTTTCACAATCTTTGTTTCAATAAATAGTAATATATTACAACTTACAACTCTAAAAGATATTACAAAGGATCACTGATAATCCGAAATATTCAATAAAATGCTCCGTCCCAATACAAAATCATAGCACCCTTTAATATGCCCAAGTATCTATACTCAACTTCCTTTGCAAATCCTTAATCCAAACGAGAACGCCACTAAGAAAAGATTCAGAACCAAGGGACAACTGTTTAACTAAAACCCAAAATGCCCTTAATATTGCTCGAGAATTTCTTACTTTCTCAAGTATGTGTTGTCCTTTAAACTGAAGGCGCTTACTATCATTAATGATTATAACTTCCACAATATACTCATAACTCGTATTGCTTTAACTCAATTCCAGTCATGTATTAAAATGATCCCAAAAGTATCATAACTCAACTTCTTAATCTGACTCGTAATAAATTAAGTATTCCCTCATACTAAACAATTCCGATGCACTCGCGTAGATGTACTAAAAGTAAAGAAACATCTCCTATCAAGAAATTCTCAAATTGAATCTTTAACTCTTCTAACCAAATCGATACTATATGTCCACCGATCCACCTATCAGTATTGTAGCTTATATTAACTCATCATATAACCCAAGTTCCCTATCGATCAAGCGACATATTGCCCCCAATATAAATTATACCCAAGACTTCAAAATTAATATTGCCAACATAATAAGCTAAATTCCCAGCACAACCTTATAATAAAGATTTTCTGACTTTCAAGATAGAACCTGAACATTATATATACTTAGTATGATCCTAAACAAAGGCAAACATACTAATATAGAAATATTCACCACCTATCGATGGCACACAAGAAATTCGTAACACACGGAAAGCTAAACCACACCACTTAACTCATCAATATCTTGTATAGGTGACATAACCAAATCATCCTATATATACTAGTAACAATCACGTAGTTCCGTATTCGAGAATACACCTCAACATAAATCCATGAATGATAACAATCAGGCGAACATAGCACAAAACGCTGTCCACTTTACAAAATAGATATGCCCGAGCCATCAGATTTGCACTCTCGATTCCCAAACCAACTTACCCCAAGGGGACCAACACTATTAATATCAATCTTATACTTGATATACCAGAAGAGAAGAACACTCGACGTCAACATCACAACTCATAACTCCACCAACTTCTACCTTAACCTTATCTTCCAAGAAAACTTAGTTTCTAAACCGCTCAAAGTTATAACACCCAAGTATTGAAACCTATTCAATATCAGAGTTTTTACTCTCTTTCAAGATCTAAAACCATTGCTCTAATACCAACTGTACGCCCCGGAAATCTCAAAAATCCATAAATATAAAATTTACATAATATACATCTCCAAAATACAAAATACCAAACACGGGCGGGTGAATTCAACTATGAAATCTATACCATCAAGCAACACCTCAACGAGATTATAACTCGGAGACTAGAAACAAACTTGGAAGCAAGAACAACTATTAACAAAAATACCCAAAGTGCAACCGTATATACAAAACACTGAACGACTACGAATCCACAATAATATGCGTAAAGGCTCCGAAGGGCAACTATCCCAAATGCGATCAACCTGCTCAGAAGATTCCCGCTACAACGGACCTCACAACGCTACCACTTGCTTTCCTGGGGGGGGTTAAGGAAAAACAATTTGAAACAAGAAACGGGGTGAGATAAAATCTCAGTAAGTTACTAAATGCATCTACATGGCATAATATCATGCAAATCAACGATATAACTGAACAAGTAAATCACATAACAACAAATGAGAAAGCTCCCTATCGCCAACTGTCTCATACTAGTTGGAAATAACGACTAACCCATCATGCAGCACATAAGACTGAAATAAACACGTAATAAAGGATACTGAGCCAAGGTTTCACCAAACTGATAGAACAATCGCTATGCAGCTTCAACCGATCAACCAATCAACAATAGCAGTATAACAACTGAAGAGAACCCCGGTCAGAACCGACCAATCAATCAATCAACCCATCAAGCCATCTTCATAGTAGCATAAAAGCTGAAGAGAATACCCCCGGTACCGGAACCAATAACAAAGTAACGTGCCACAAAGGGCGGGAGCCATGCCACAAAGTCATGCTCCAAAACGTCTCAACCAATGCCGATCTGGAAGAGGAAACTAAGGGCAAAACAATGGTCGACACTATAATGGACTTGGCCGGTGCCATCACAATATCTCACATCGCCCGACACAACCACAAATAACAGCTGGACTTTCAAATAAATGCTAAGTAATAAAATACTAGCACGGTAAACAACTAAGGATTCCAAAGTAGGGAACCATACCAATTAATCACCATAAAAGATGCAAACGATTACTCAAGAAGAGTTCAACAACAATAAACACAAGGAGTTTCTCATAAAAGAGTCCAACAACATTGACCATTAAAACATAATGATTCCAAGATAAGGCACGTACCAAATACATCCTAAATATGATACCCACAAGTTAATCATAAAGAGCACAACCCAAACGGTCACTCACAAATGGCACAATGACTATTACCAAAATGACCCTAAACATTTACTCATAAAGATATACTAGGACTATGAACTCAACCATCTCATCACACCTGGAATTCCAAAGTAGGAAATCAGAATGAATACACCTTAAGGTTAATCAAACCGTAAGTACCCAATTGCCAATTCACGCTTTACCTCCGTCCATAACGAACAAATTCTAAACACCCCAAACGAATCCAAAAGGTTACCCTTATTAGAACATGATCACGACCGGACTAAACCCTACACTTTGGTGTTCAATAACAACCCTCTAGGTACTATAGGACATCGCCTAAAACCTAGACCAAGTCTTACTCGAAAATCAATTCGATTGGAACAATCACGAACACATCATAAGATGCCCAAACATTCCCAAACAATACTTGATCAAATTACATAACACCATTGTTCACAAAGGAACTAATTTTAATTACTAAAGTGTTCCACGGTGCCCAACTAAGTCAACTAGAATAGTACTACGGAACCTAGACCGAGACTACACCTTGATATTAAACCTCAACAATGATACAACCATTATGATCTGGAACCATGCGGCCAATAGAACCACTCGAAAAGAGCTTTCCAACGATAGTTTACACGTCTAAAACGGAGTCCGGATGAAGAAGTTATGTCCTCCGGAAGATTAAGCGTAAAACGGACAATTTTTATAAAGTGTTCGGCCGAACATTATGAAAAATCTCTGTTTTAGCTCCGAATTTCACTCCTTTCGTTCTAAATCTTAGGAGTACCTATATATACTTCTATCCTAACATTTAAAGACAAGAAAACTCAATTCAAGTGCCTCTAAAACCCAAACTAAAAATACAACCTAGTCTTAAACAAACACAAATATGATTTCCAGAAAAAGGGGCGGGCGGGCGCTCGCCAAGGGGCGGGCGGGCGCTCATTTAGGCAGTAGGCTGGCCGAAGGAAAAAGGACAGGCGGGCGGGCGCCTAGCTAAACCTGGGCGGGCGCCCGGTCGACGGACTGGGAGGAAAATCAGCCGGGTTCTTCAAGTTCTTACCAAAATCAAACATAAACCTTACCCAAATCAAACCCAACATTCCCAACACTTCTATTAGCATACCCAAGTACCCAAAACAACATATAAGCCTATAAGGAACCTAAATAACACCATCTAGCAATCCTAAATCAAGATTTGATCCCAACATTTCAAAATCACAAAAGATGAACAAAAATACAAATAAGTTCCAAACTCAACCAAAATGGCATATATATGAAGTAAAGCATTACATAAACTAAGATGAACATTTTAGCATAAAAATGGGGGAAAAGTAACTTACCCGGATTTTCTCAAAGTTGACGGAATTCGAATATTCTTATCCCTCTACGATCCTATCGACGATCTAAACAAGTTTCATTTTATGAGAAATGAGAAACAATGAGAGGAAGAGGACTAAAAAGAAGAGAGAAGGAGAGAGGGAGAAACTTACTTTCCATGGAGGAGAGAGAGAGAGAAATCGGGTGAGAGGGGGGGGGGAAGAATGCAGAGAAGAGTGAGGGGGAAGGGGGAGTAGTTAAGATATTACAAAAAGAAATATACCCTTAAGCCCCTCTACTTAAATCTTGAACAATTAAACCCCAACCAAATATCTCTCAACCAAACACTAAAGTCCCCAACTTCAAACTTAACACAATTGATCAATTAAAATGCTAGTCATAAAAATATTATGAGATGTGAATGCACACATAAATATTTAAATAAATAAATAATTTAAATAAATAAATAAGCCATAAATAAATAATTAAATATTTATTACTAAGAAAATAGAGGCGGGTTTTCGGGTCGTTACAATCTACCCTCCTTAAAAAGAATTCGCCCACGAATTAACTCATCAAACTTCACAACACGCGGTCATAATGAGGCGACAACATATCGACTCTTCGATAGCACTCATAACCTCAATCGAGTACTCAACTAAATTTTCAGACATAGTCTCCACGACTCAAATAAACCAATATATATTAATCACATACATATCTCAGGTATACTCATATTAATCATTCTAAAGTTAACTTCCTCTTTCATACCGAATTTCACATTCTTAAGACTATCACTTGATCACCAGTTCTGAGACATAGCTGATTTGATCCTAATTAGCATTACTCTCACCATCAACCCTTAAATCATCAACATCCATATGTTTTACTTTTCCGGTTCACCCGTACGCTTTGACGATCTAGACATCATCCCAAGTAATCATACTACTACCCGAACAAATAAGAGAAGGAATAGGGCTAACAATTATTGTCACCCAATGACTCAATGATATACTAAAAAATTTACCGTCATCAACTATCCGATCAAATGAGATTCCCCTACCACACTCACTTCCTCATGAGATAAAACATAATACAGTCAAAATCTTTGAATTTCTCAAACTACTTGCATTACCTCATACTTAGTTTTCTAAGGAAATATCCAAAAATTCAAAACATTAAACCATCTCGAGCTTACTCAACTTCTTAAACTATGAAAAGCTAAAGAAATTTCTCATCCTCCAAATGTTCATCACGTGACTATATCTCTGAGGATTACCATTAAAGTAGCAACAGTAACGATCCGAAATTTTCACAATCTTTGTTTCAATAAATAGTAATATATTACAACTTACAACTCTAAAAGATATTACAAAGGATCACTGATAATCCGAAATATTCAATAAAATGCTCCGTCCCAATACGAAATCATAGCACCCTTTAATATGCCCAAGTATCTATACTCAACTTCCTTTGCAAATCCTTAATCCAAACGAGAACGCCACTAAGAAAAGATTCAGAACCAAGGGACAACTGTTTAACTAAAACCCAAAATGCCCTTAATATTGCTCGAGAATTTCTTACTTTCTCAAGTATGTGTTGTCCTTTAAACTGAAGGCGCTTACTATCATTAATGATTATAACTTCCACAATATACTCATAACTCGTATTGCTTTAACTCAATTCCAGTCATGTATTAAAATGATCCCAAAAGTATCATAACTCAACTTCTTAATCTGACTCGTAATAAATTAAGTATTCCCTCATACTAAACAATTCCGATGCACTCGCGTAGATGTACTAAAAGTAAAGAAACATCTCCTATCAAGAAATTCTCAAATTGAATCTTTAACTCTTCTAACCAAATCGATACTATATGTCCACCGATCCACCTATCAGTATTGTAGCTTATATTAACTCATCATATAACCCAAGTTCCCTATCGATCAAGCGACATATTGCCCCCAATATAAATTATACCCAAGACTTCAAAATTAATATTGCCAACATAATAAGCTAAATTCCCAGCACAACCTTATAATAAAGATTTTCTGACTTTCAAGATAGAACCTGAACATTATATATACTTAGTATGATCCTAAACAAAGGCAAACATACTAATATAGAAATATTCACCACCTATCGATGGCACACAAGAAATTCGTAACACACGGAAAGCTAAACCACACCACTTAACTCATCAATATCTTGTATAGGTGACATAACCAAATCATCCTATATATACTAGTAACAATCACGTAGTTCCGTATTCGAGAATACACCTCAACATAAATCCATGAATGATAACAATCAGGCGAACATAGCACAAAACGCTGTCCACTTTACAAAATAGATATGCCCGAGCCATCAGATTTGCACTCTCGATTCCCAAACCAACTTACCCCAAGGGGACCAACACTATTAATATCAATCTTATACTTGATATACCAGAAGAGAAGAACACTCGACGTCAACATCACAACTCATAACTCCACCAACTTCTACCTTAACCTTATCTTCCAAGAAAACTTAGTTTCTAAACCGCTCAAAGTTATAACACCCAAGTATTGAAACCTATTCAATATCAGAGTTTTTACTCTCTTTCAAGATCTAAAACCATTGCTCTAATACCAACTGTACGCCCCGGAAATCTCAAAAATCCATAAATATAAAATTTACATAATATACATCTCCAAAATACAAAATACCAAACACGGGCGGGTGAATTCAACTATGAAATCTATACCATCAAGCAACACCTCAACGAGATTATAACTCGGAGACTAGAAACAAACTTGGAAGCAAGAACAACTATTAACAAAAATACCCAAAGTGCAACCGTATATACAAAACACTGAACGACTACGAATCCACAATAATATGCGTAAAGGCTCCGAAGGGCAACTATCCCAAATGCGATCAACCTGCTCAGAAGATTCCCGCTACAACGGACCTCACAACGCTACCACTTGCTTTCCTGGGGGGGTTAAGGAAAATCAATTTGAAACAAGAAACGGGGTGAGATAAAATCTCAGTAAGTTACTAAATGCATCTACATGGCATAATATCAAGCAAATCAACGATATAACTGAACAAGTAAATCACATAACAACAAATGAGAAAGCTCCCTATCGCCAACTGTCCCATACCAGTTGGAAATAACGACTAACCCATCATGCAGCACATAAGACTGAAATAAACACGTAACAAAGGATACTGAGCCAAGGTTTCACCAAACTGATAGAACAATCGCTGCGCAGCTTCAACCGATCAACCAATCAACAATAGCAGTATAACAACTGAAGAGAACCCCGGTTAGAACCGACCAATCAATCAATCAACCCATCAAGCCATCTTCATAGTAGCATAAAAGCTGAAGAGAATACCCCCGGTACCGGAACCAATAACAAAGTAACGTGCCACAAAGGGCGGGAGCCATGCCACAAAGTCATGCTCCAAAACGTCTCAACCAAGGCCGATCTGGAAGAGGAAAATAAGGGCAAAACAATGGTCGACACCATAATGGACTTGGCCGGTGCCATCACAATATCTCACATCGCCCGACACAACCACAAATACCAGCTGGACTTTCAAATAAATGCTAAGTAATAAAATACTAGCACGGTAAACAACTAAGGATTCCAAAGTAGGGAACCATACCAATTAATCACCATAAAAGATGCAAACGATTACTCAAGAAGAGTTCAACAACAAAAAACACAAGGAGTTTCTCCTAAAAGAGTCCAACAACATTGACCATTAAAACATAATGATTCCAAGATAAGGCACATACCAAATACATCCTAAATATGATACCCACAAGTTAATCATAAAGAGTACAACCCAAACGGTCGCTCACAAATGGCACAATGACTATTACCAAAATGACCCTAAACATTTACTCATAAAGATATACTAGGACTATGAACTCAACCATCTCATCACACTTGGAATTCCAAAGTAGGAAATCAGAATGAATACACCTTAAGGTTAATCAAACCGTAAGTACCCAATTGGCAATTCACGCTTTACCTCCGTCCATAACGAACAAATTCTAAACACCCCAAACGAATCCAAAAGGTTACCCTTATTAGAACATGATCACGACCAGACTAAACCCTACACTTTGGTGTTCAATAACAACCCTCTAGGTACTATAGGACATCGCCTAAAACCTAGACCAAGTCTTACTCGAAAATCAATTCGATTGGAACAATCACGAACACATCATAAGATGCCCAAACATTCCCAAACAATACTTGATCAAATTACATAACACCATTGTTCACAAAGGAACCAATTTTAATTACTAAAGTATTCCACGGTGCCCAACTAAGTCAACTAGAATAGTACTACGGAACCTAGACCGAGACTACACCTTGATCTTAAACCTCAACAATGATACAACCATTATGATATGGAACCATGCGGCCAATAGAACCATTGCGTAGTACTCGAAAAGAGATTTCCAACAATAGTTTACACGTCTAAAACGGAGTCCGGACGAAGAAGTTATGGCCTCCGGAAGATTGAGCGTAAAACGGACAATTTTTATAAAGTGTTCGGCCGGACATTATGAAAAATCCCTGTTTTAGCTCCGAATTTCACTCCTTTCGTTCTAAATCTTAGGAGTACCTATATATACTTCTATCCTAACATTTAAAGACAAGAAAACTCAATTCAAGTGCCTCTAAAACCCAAACTAAAAATACAACCTAGTCTTAAACAAACACAAATATGATTTCCAGAAAAAGGGGCGGGCGGGCGCTCGCCAAGGGGCGGGCGGGCGCTCATTTAGGCAGTAGGCTGGCCGATGGAAAAAGGACAGACGG
Organism: Campanula takesimana; assembly: GCA_026119855.1. NCBI lineage: Eukaryota > Viridiplantae > Streptophyta > Magnoliopsida > Asterales > Campanulaceae > Campanula > Campanula takesimana. The sequence goes on from JAOWBW010002058.1 coordinate 123,198, forward strand.
GCGGGCGCCTAGCTAAATCTGGGCGGGCGCCCGGTCGACGGACTGGGAGGAAAATCAGCCGGGTTCTTCAAGTTCTTACCAAAATCAAACATAAACCTTACCCAAATCAAACCCAACATTCCCAACACTTCTATTAGCATACCCAAGTACCCAAAACAACATATAAGCCTATAAGGAACCTAAATAACACCATCTAGCAATCCTAAATCAAGATTTGATCCCAACATTTCAAAATCACAAAAGATGAACAAAAATACAAATAAGTTCCAAACTCAACCAAAATGGCATATATATGAACTAAAGCATTACATAAACTAAGATGAACATTTTAGCATAAAAATTGGGGAAAAGTAACTTACCCGGATTTTCTCAAAGTTGACGGAATTCGAATATTCTTAGCCCTCTACGATCCTATCGACGATCTAAACAAGTTTCATTTTATGAGAAATGAGAAACAATGAGAGGAAGAGGACTAAAAAGAAGAGAGAAGGAGAGAGGGAGAAACTTACTTTCCATGGAGGAGAGAGAGAGAGAGAAATCGGGTGAGAGGGGGGGGGGAAGAATGCAGAGAAGAGTGAGGGGGAAGGGGGAGTAGTTAAGATATTACAAAAAGAAATATACCCTTAAGCCCCTCTACTTAAATCTTGAACAATTAAACCCCAACCAAACATCTCTCAACCAAACACTAAAGTCCCCAACTTCAAACTTAACACAATTGATCAATTAAAATGCTAGTCATAAAAATATTATGAGATGTGAATGCACACATAAATATTTAAATAAATAAATAATTTAAATAAATAAATAAGCCATAAATAAATAATTAAATATTTATTACTAAGAAAATAGAGGCGGGTTTTCGGGTCGTTACATGCTATGAACATAAAACTTTGGATACACAGATCTATATATGAACATCACAAAAAAACAGCCATTTGAGCATTTAATCATAGTATGTCATCACTTTGAGAGAAGAACCACAAGAGTATCAACATTACATCTTTTGGACATCAAATGGAGGTCTAGCCTAACAAGTGGCTAGACCCTTTTTCCAAATCACATAAGGATGTACATTTTACATGGATGAACTTTACAAGAACAAAGATTACCTAGGTGTGCTTCCTTTGCTTCCAAGGGAAGACTTTTTTTATTTTCTTAAGGTGTTTGCCTTAGATTGAGAGAGTGTTTGAGTGAGTTGTTTTGGTTTGTTTTTGGTGAATGTCTATGGTGGTGCTATGGTGGTGTGGTGGTGGTTTAGTGACTGAGATTTTGGGAGTATTTTTGTTGCTTGAGAGAGAGCAAAAAGGGCTGAATATGGAGTGGAGTGAGTTGGAGAGTTGTGTATGAAGTGTGTGTTCTCCTTTGAATAATGGATGAGGGAGGTGAGTATATGGATGAGGGAGGTGGAAATCTTTCATTTAGGACCTCTAGGGGGGTTTAGGGATCAGTTTAGGGGGTGGCTACCCCATCCATTTGCAGCTGGGAATGATCAAAAATCAAGACTTTTGTGGCCAAGTTGCTGAAGAACAAACTGTTGTCTGAACCTCCCAAACCAACCGTACAGCTCATGTCTCTGTCCCTTCTTCCCAAAGTGCCACTTGTCGCATTCTGATTGGCTCCTTCTTTATTAATTTGGCCAGCCAACTTGGGCCACTTGTCTGGCTCTTTTAGGCGTGAATGATCACAATTTTTGCTCCGGTATTGGTTCCGCAACAGTCTAAGTTTTGTTCGAGTGTGCGCACAACGGTACCCGGTTTTCCGCGGTCCCAACATGAAAGTTGCTTGAAATAGTCTTGTGGTCACGTACGTCTATCTGAAATATGTTAATGAGCAAGGGATGACAATAATATATTTTTAATGCATGGAACGGACGGTAACGAGCAGCTCTAAGGGTGCGGGCCCCATATTCGGGTCCCGCCACTCAAAAATTGAAGTACATGCCTGTTTACTCGTTTTTTTCGCTCTGATCATGAATTTGAAGTCCGTTAATCCATTAGATGCACCGATAAGGCTCACGGCACTCCCACATAGCCAAATCGAGGGCTTAGGTCAATTTTAGGGTTTAGACCGATTAAAAGGGTTTGATGAGAGGTGCGAGATCGGGGTATCTACAGAGCCCCTCGTCGAATCTCCTTGTAATGTAAAGGGGATTCTACGATTCACTAAGAGACACACGATCTCGTCTAGGGTGTAACGGCTGGGTCCAAAGTAGGACTTTCTACGTATCTCTTTCAAGAATCAAGCCTCAGTAGTTCTAACTCAAACAAACAATCAAACAAAGACAAACAATGGTTGGTACCGGATTCCCAGTTTACCTACGTATCTCTTTCGAGAATCAGACCAAACGTAGTTCAGGTTTATTGAAATTTAAAATGCAGGGGGAACATTGAGATGTGTTGTCTCTTTGCTAGGGACTGCATTGAGATGTGTGGTCTCTTTGCTGGGGAGAAAATCGACATGAGAAAATATTTATGAGAACGGGCGACTGAGTTCACCGGGGTGAACTGCCTATGTATCCCTCCATGGGAATCAAGTCAAAACGTAGTTCGGGGGAGGTACAACTCAGGCAGGCGAGAAGACCAAGGTGGAACAACAATGCTCAAGGATTGACGCAAGGTACAATCGGAGCGGGGGGTACATCTCAGAATCCGGGAGATGACCTAATTCAACAATACTCAAGGATAGACGCAAGGTACAATCGGAGCGGGGGGTACATATCAGAATCCGGGAGATGACCTAATTCAACAATACTCAAGGATTGACGCAAGGTACAATCGGAGCGGGGGTACATCTCAGAATCCGGGAGATGACCTAAATCAACAATACTAAAGGATTGACGCAAGGTACAAATGGAGCGGGGGTTACATCTCAGAATCCGGGAGATGACCTAAATCAACAATACTCAAGGATTGACGTAAGGTACAATCGGAGCGGGGGGTACATCTCAGAATCTGGGATATGACCTAAATCAATAATACTCAAGGATTGACGCAAGGTACAATCAGAGCGGGGGGCACATCTCAGAATCTGGGAGATGACCTAAGTCAACAATACTCAAGGATTGACGCAAGGTACAATCGGAGCGGGGGGGGGGGTACATCTCAGAATCCGGTAGATGACCTAAGTTCGACATCAAGATGAGTCGCATCTGACTCTGGGGGAAGGAACAACATAATTTTTGAGAGCTTTAAGAGGTGTCTCGGCCTAGAATGATTCTGATAATGAGATCTTTAAGAGGCGTCTCGGCCTAAAATGATTTTGAGAGCTTTAAGAGGCGTCTCGGCCTAAAATGATTTTGAGAGCTTTAAGAGGCGTCTCGGCCTAAAATGATTTTGATAATGAGAATTTTAAGAGTACTATCATAAAGATAATTTCAAGGACACGCTACATTCTGAGCCATGCCCAAATTCTTCTGCTTTTGAGTTGATGTGTGATGAGATTTTTGTGCTTTGTTAAGGACCGAACCATCGCTTCGCGTGGCCTTTTGGCATTGTATTGAGTGCTGCAACTTCTTTTTGGATTCCCGTTCACCCTAAAAGGGTTTTTGATTATTTCACAGTCAAGCTTCTCCGCTTCTAGAGTTGCTGAAACATTACTTTGCGTGGTCCTTCGACACCGTTTTAAGTGTTGCAACCTCATTCTGGATCCTTGTTTACCCTAAAAAAGGTTTCTGATTTTTTACAATCAAGCTACTCTACTTTTGGAGTCGCTGCGACTCTTGGCAATTGATACCGGGTTGGAATCATTCAACTTTGACTGAAGTCTCACGTATATCAGGAGAAATGACACGATCAACATTGTTTGTTGTGACCTGCAAGTTAGCTCTTTGGTTTTGCCATTGTTGTGGGATTTTGATCGCTTGCAATGAGCAACCTCTTTGTGAAACCAAGATGTGATTTACTGTGTGGTTCCAACTTCGTACCTGCATAAGATTTTTTTGCAAGTATGTGGTCCTGCCTGAAAATTCAATCTGCCTACGTATCTCTTTCGAGAATCAGACCATCGTAGTTCGAATTTATAAAATTGAACATTTTATTTTCCAAAAAGCCATTGGGAAATCTCATTTCCTAAGCATTGTTATTGACGAGGAACTTTTTGTGGAGACCATGATGTGGTTCGTTGTGATGTCAACTTCGTACCTGCATAAGATTTTTTGCAAGTATGTGGTCGTGTCTGAAGATTCAAGCTGCCTACGTATCTCTTTCGAGAATCAGACCAACGTAGTTCGACTTTATCAAATCGAACATTTTATTTTCCAAAAAGCCATAGGGAAATCTCATTTCCTGAGCATTGTTGTTGACGAGGAACTTTTTGTGGAGACCATGATGTGGTTCGTTGTGATGTCAACTTCGTACCTGCATAAGATTTTTTGCAAGTATGTGGTCGTGCCTGAAGATTCAAGCTGCCTACGTATCTCTTTCGAGAATCAGACCAACGTAGTTCGACTTTGGCAACTCGAACTGATTTTGCAGAAAAGGGCATTAGGAAATTTCATTCCCTACGCAGAAACATGAGCGTTGACTTTGTCGAGGATCCTTCTTGTGAGGACCATGATATGGCAGAATGGATGATGTGTACCTGCAAGCGATTTTCACAAGCAAGCAAAAAATATATCTTGATATTGATGAGGGGCCTTCTTGTGAGGACAATGATGCGGCAGGGTGGATGACATGTACCTGCAAGAGATTTTCGAGAGCAAGCAGAATATATCTTCGACATTAATGTGCTCGAGAGTGTCATTCATGTGCAACAAAAGTTTTAGAACACATACATGGATTGAAATCTTTAAGATCGAGAGATCCGGAGAAAGATTGGGACAAGAATATATTCTCTTTTCATTTTGCAACCATTTGCCTTTTGAAGGGTGAAAGTCAAATTTCTCCTTTTACAAGATGATATTTTTTTTGCATTTGATTTTTTTTATTTGACACATGTGCATTGCTCGCATCTCAAACTTTGCTTTTTATCAATTAATAACTGAAAGTGTATGAATGAATAGAGGGAGAATCATGAATGAAATGGATTGCACTTTATTGTGAATTTTGCATTTTTGTGAAAATGAGGAATATGGAGATGTGTATGGTGAAGCAAAGCCGAAAGCCTAGCGCGAACACCCAAAAGGTCAATTCCGAACACCCATTTGATCAAGACTACTCAACGGTATATCTCTGGATGCTATGGTTGGGTCAGCCCCACTCGTCGGCTGAAGAAACCCCATTTGTTCTTTCTGACATCATTCCCCCAACATTCTTGCTGGTGAGGCCCCAGTGTCTTGTAAGGATCAACTTAAGTTGTTGGCTACGGAAGCCCCAGTCAATGTAGGAAAAGCCTCTGAATTTGGCATATGCAGCTCTTGTTGCACTTGAAGAGTGAATCTCATGTTGATCCAAATTGTCGTATCGAGGCCACTTCATGCTTTGGTGCATTTCAACCTCTGGGGACTTAACTGTCCTTGAGAGTTAATCAAACATTCGATGCTTCTCTGTCGGGGGCAATTCACAATTTCTGACATGCAATACCCAATCGGTAGGGAGTCAACTGTCTTTGAGAGTTGTCTTGTCACTCGATGCTTCTCTGTCTGAGTCAATTCACAATTCTTGACATCTCATACCCAATTGGTAGGGAGTCAACTGTCTTTGAGAGTTGTCTTGTCATTCGACGCTTCTCTGTCGGAGGCAATTCACAATTTCTGACATGTCATACCCAATCGGTAGGGAGTCAACTGTCTTTGAGAGTTGTTCGGCGGGACACAATCCTGATGTTGCCGAAGAAATGAGCTTTAAGCGTTGCGGGCCATACTGACAATCCGAGATGGCACTTTGTTTCTATTGATTCCCATGTTAAGGGACCGACTGTCTATGAGAGTCATCCCACATTCGATGCTTTGAGGCTGATCATAATTCACGTTTTTTGACATTTAATACTCCTTCTTTGAGGAATCAACTATCTTTGAGAGTTGTTCGGCGGGACATAATCCTGATGTTGCCGAAGAAACGAGCTTTGAGCTTTGCGGGCCATACTATCAATTCGAGATGGCGCTGCGTTCTGATGATCCACACATAAGGGACCTAACTATCTATGAGAGTTGTCCCATATCCTTGAGGTTCTCAATCTTAAGAGTTACTGAAACTGATGATGATTCTCAAAAGTTAATCTTTGCATTTCTGAGTCCCTTAAAAAGATCAACTGTCAATGAGAGTTGTCTTGTACCCTGGCGTTTTGCCATCTGAATTTCCGTGTTACCCAGAGCACACCATTCTCAACAACTCGTATTGCCATGAAGCCAAATCATTTCTCTTGAAACAAAACCCAAAACTCTGACATGTAGCCCCAGTTTGGTGTTAATTAATTCGACATCTATTGCTGGCATTTGAGATTCTGAGATATAAAGAATAGCATTCCTTTGTTTCTTTTGTTGTGACAACTTGCAGGAGTTGGAAGGGGATGGCACGAGGCCAGTGTTTTGGGAAGCAAAGGGAAATCCCAGTGGGATCTCCGACATCCTGTTTGCGCAGAAATGAGATGACGGGAGGATGAGAGTAGGGGAAGCCCCTAGACTCGGGAAAATATGCATACTCACCCATTGAAATTAAAGACTCACGATTTGAACAAGCGTTAATGGTCAAGTGCCTCAAAATCAAATGGACCCTTCTAGCATCATATTAACATTTTAATTCTAATTAAATAAGCTCGGCAAATCATTTGAACACAAGTTAGACCGTGACAAATCGACATGAGAACATCGTTGGTCAAGAGATATGATTCGCGCCGCTGGTTGACCTAATTTGATGAGAGGCCTTCATCGTTGTTGTCTCCTTTTCTTGATATTGATCACACCATTGGAGGCTGCACGATTTTTTGGTTTTTGGGTTACCTCAGTGTAAGGAGGTGGTAGAGAACGTTGGTTTCCAACAAAAGCCACCAGTTGTCGTCGTTGATGGTGCTTTGCCCAAAGTTGAAAGATCGAGATCTTCTTTAGTGCAGATTGACCTCGGATGCACGGTGCTCCATGAAATTGATGATATCACATGAGATTGTCGGACCCTCGGCCCATGTCTTGTCTTTGTGCAACAAGTGATGAAGTCTTCAGAATGAAATGCCAATTGCCGTCGTTGAAGGCACACAGATGAATTTGTAGTGTCGCGATATCCTTTAAACAACAAAGCAAATGGAATATGTACCAAAATAAATGAATAATGCTTCTTCTTCTTTTTTTTTTTTGACCTCCCCTTTTTTGCTCTCTTTCGATTTTTTTTTTTTTTTTTTGCACTCAAGAAGAAACATCATAGCGTGCGGAATACAACAATTTTTACAAAAACATAAACATACAATATGCGAGAATTTACAATGCATCATACATTAAAGGAAAATCGCCGACACTTGCGCTTGCATCAGTGTGATAGTCTTCCGCCTTTGCCATTTGATTGACCTCTCTGATCATGCCCTTGATTGCACCCTGAAATCTTCGTTCGTCGGGTGACTTTGTCAATCGCCTCCGTGAACTTCGTTGATTGCATTCGGCCCTAGTTCCCATCTGTAGACACCCCGCCTTGGACCGCTCACTCCGATTGCACACTTGATTTTGTGTTTCCTCCCTCTTTTAAGTGTTTCCTGTTAGTTTCTGTACTTTGGTTAAGTTCCAGACGGACTCCGTTAAGTCCCGGGGCTAAACTGAATCACAGTTCTAACTTTCTAGTCCATTCTGTCAAAAATCGCTTCTCAGAGTCGCGCGCCTCCGCCCCTTGAGGCCAGACGCGCGCGCCTTCCGCCGCCTAGGTGGGATGCGCGCGCTTCTGGGGCGTGTCAGTTACAGATTCTGCCCAAGAATCTCTCCCTTGCTCATTTTATATGATTTTGCCCGGGAAACTGATCTTTGTGACTCCGTTTTGGCACCAAAAAACATCACTTTTCAACTATAAAAACCCCTCCAATCCATCATTGGAGGGGGACTTGGAAAAATCATCACTTTAGACTTTTTACTCACTCTTTGCCTAGGCTTTCCTTTAGGACTTCTTCAACAAAAGTACTCAACCTCTTCTTCAAGGCTTTACGAGAGGTTCTCTTTCGAAGGATACTATAGGTAAATGTCTTAAGCACTTATCTTCTTCTTCTTCTTCTTCTTCTTCTTCTTCTTCTTCTTCTTCTCTTCAATCAAATGTGCAATCACCCAAAACCATTTGGGACATGACACCAACGGTCCTTTCATTACATTGAATTGGCCTAGGAGTCATCTCCTACATTTCAAACTCTAAAACCCCTTTTTATCATCATTTAATAGGAAGAACACATTTATCTTAGAAAGTGAATTATGAACAAGCAAGACCGACTTTGCTCGGGCGAAATGGGTGTTTAAGTACTTCCCATTTCGTAACCTAACCCCCGAACCCCCTCATCCCAAAGAATCTCTATTTTCGTAAATCAAACTTAGGCTCATAACATTAGGTTTTCTTACGTTCCTCAAAAACGTGGGTGGCGACTCTAAAACACAATTAGACATCCTAGGATAATTCACGCGCTCTAGCCAAGCCGTGGTTCCCGGGGTATATACAGTGGCGACTCCGCTGGGGAGTGCTTGAGGGTTAAGCTTGTGTTTCTGTTCATAATTCACTTTTCTGGGCATTCTGGAAATCGACATAGGAAGCGCGCGCTCGGACCTTCATGGTCCAAAGCGCGCGCGTCCCGTGTCAAATTCCAGAATCGCCCGCCTTCCATGTGTTCTTCCTATTCTTCCTATTATTTCGTGCTAACAAACATTGCAGGGTTCCATCACACAATCAGGACCAGGGCAATCCCCTGAGTCCATAAGTTTCTGATGATCTGACAAGTGAGCCCAGAAGGGGCGCCTCCCAGTTTCTATGCGCCAGTCGCGCGCTTCCCACAACACCAGTCCGAGGTGCGCGCTTCTGGCCAATTTCCAGGGCAAGAACAGGTTTCAGGGACTGAACAGAACAGTAGGGTGTGGGCACAGTTGCCTGCATCCAAACAGAATTGAACCCTTGGACTGTTTATTTTTATGTTTTATTTACCGGTCACACGGGTGATTCGGGAGTTGTAATTTATGCGTTTATGTGTTCTTGTCTTTTCTTTTCAAAAAAAAAAAAAAAAAAAAATTGTCACGAGATAGACCTCACAACTACGTGCACATTACTCCTATGAACTGCTCACTATCGAGTCGCACAAGTCCAACCCCAAACCCGTCGAGGCCCGTCCTAGAAAGTTTCAAGCTCCACTCGACCTTGGCTCTTTCGAAGCGGTAAACCTCAGCCCGTGGCGTAGTTCATGACTACATGCCGGGGGTGACCTTTAAGCCTCATATTCAAGCCGAGCACAAACCACACAATTCTAGTTAGGGTCTAACACTCCGTGACTCAAGTCGGTTTCCATGTACCGAGATTTCCCTAAACTAATATCTCAATCATACATGCCAACTTGTTGAAACGGACGCAATAAAAATCCGTCCCCAAAAGTGGTTATTTTGGACGAAAATAAAAATCCGTCCCCGCATGTATGCTTTACTACATTAATTTAGTTTAATCCCGACACATGTAGGATTCACAAACGTGATGGAATCCGATGAGTATATGGGACCGCGAGATGGTCTATATACTAGTGTGACGATTCCATTATTCTCTTAGAAACCCCAAAAGAAGACCCATTCCCTCCGACTTATAAAAAAAAAAAAAGAGTCTTTTTTCTTATGTGGTTCGAGTCGTGTGCCCAACTGTGTGTCCTCAACCTCTTCATGGACCGAAAGTGTGAACCGAGACTGACAAGGGCTACTTCTCCAATTATAGGACGATTGGTATTCTCCGCATCTACAGAGATTCATCCAACAGGCTTGTCCGTGAACCGATCACTCCAACAGCTTCTACATCATCAATGGCCGGCGACTCCAACACAACAACGCCATGACTCTCGAACAGCTTTCTGCCATGGTTCAAACACTCCAACAACAAATCACCACTCTCAACAACGAGGCTCAAACCAAAGAAGCCTTGTGGCAAGCTCATGTCGACAGTCAAAGGGAGGCCCACGAGGCGAGGTTGACCAGCTGAAAGCCAAGCTCCCCAAACTCTCCAAGAACAAGGGGGTTAATGACAATGAGGAATCCGAGTGGACCAAGGGTTTGTTTGAAAGCCCGTATGTCAGTGCCCGTACGAAAAAAGTAGGGGGACACAAGCACCGACAACAACGACCCCAAAATGGTCGATTCCATCATGGCCTACATTGATCAGAAATTTGACGGCCTCAACATGGGAAAAGGCTCCAACACAAGCCTTTATCAGTCATCCATCCTCATGAGCACGATGGCCGCTCTCCGACAAATTCAAGATGCCCGACATTAGCAAGTTTAAGGGCAACTCATGCCCGATGGCCCACATCGAGACTTACATTTGGGCTATGGTTCGAAGAAGGTCTCCCCAAAAGTTATGGCTCAATGCTTTTCCTCTCACCCTCGAGGGGGCGGCCAAGGATTGGTATGCAACTCTCCGCTTACTGTTCGTCTTGATTGGGATGCCGCTATGCTTGCCTTCAAGAATCAATATCAAGAAAACACCACTCACCGGCTCACAAGGAAAGAGCTCGAGAATACCACTCAAAGAGACAACGAGTCCTTCATTGACTTCACAAGGAGATGGAATGACAAGCTCTCTGAAATTGTGAAAGGCCAAAACACAAAAGAGCAAATGGACATCTTTCTCAAATGTCTCAAGATTGATCTCCGTACCCACCTAAGTGGGGCTTGCTACTCCGACTTCTCCCAAATGTATGAGGCGGGGGTACGCATGGATGACTTGCTCAAGGAGATTAAGAAGGCCACTCCTACTACGATACAAGGCCGCCTCTAGTTCCAACAAAGAGGCTTCTGTCAATGCCGTACTACTGACAAGGGGAATTACAAGAAGTTCCCCCACCACAAGGCAAGCGGTCCAAACGACCGTGTCTACACTCCTCTCAACGGCATGACCATCACCGAGGCCTATGAAGCTCTAAAGGCCAAGGGACAAATCCCACCCCTCTTCAGGGTACAAGCAACCACAACCGTCCGTGCAATCATGCTCACCATAAATGGTGTGACTACCATCAATGCACCGGCCACCTCACCGAGGATTGCTTCTCCATCCACAACACCATCCAAGACCTCATAGACAAGAGGAATTCATATCCCTAATGAGGGTGGTGTCAATGTAATAGAGGTAGGAGAGTTGAAGGAACCACTCATTCGATCCAAATTGTGAATGAGGGCTCCGATGATATGAATAAACTTGATAATTCTTGTTATGTTGTGACTTATGATGATATTATGAGGGAAGTCTTAGAGAATAGGAAGAAGAAGTTACAAGGGACCGTGACGTGCTCACTCGCAGTGGTCGAGTAACAACGAGCACAATCCCTCCCAATACTGCAGCAACCAGCACCTCTTCTCAAAGATCGCAAGCACGCGACATACCCGAAGATCCTTTGTTAACACAACTCAAGAAGACGCAAGCCAACATATCCATCTGGGACTTATTGCATCATCAAAAAAAACACGAGACCTCGTCATCAAGAAGGTGGGACGACACATAGTCCCTCCCGACACGACTCCTGAGGACCTTACAGCAATGATAGGTCACATTCACTTCGGAAATGTCATCACTTTTTCCGACATGGACCTCCCGCCATTTGGGTCCGAACACAATGAAGCCATCTACCTCAAAGTAAGGGCAAGGGGGAGACCCATCTCAAGGTTTCTAGTAGACGATGGCTCTGTACTCAACTTAATGCCTAGCCGAGTCATGGGCATACTGGGGCTCAAAAGCTCCGATTTACAACCTCTGCACAAGTCATTAGAGGGGACGACCAGCACTGCCCTCATGGGAATGTTAGAAGTTGATATCGAATTTGGAAGCATGATCATGTCCGTCCCATTCCAAGTACTTGACGTCCCTGCTTCATTCAAACTATCTTGGTTGACCTTGGATCCACAGTTCCAACGCGGTGCCTTCCACTCTCCATCAGTGCGTCAAGATCAGAAACGGGGACGAGATAGTCACTATCATGGCTGAAAATGTCACCAGCCACAGAAATGGGGGGACAACCCGTTCACCAAGTCCAAAACGGGATAGAAGATGCCACTCTCTCGGCGTCAACACCATTGACAAAGAAGGGGGAAACAGACAGTGGGTTCCCAGCAATCCTAAAGTCCTCACGCATGATGAGGAACATGAATCACTTTCCCGGTCTCGGCCTAGGGAAACATCAACAAGGGATATACACCCCTTGGAAGTTCCTTTTGTCAAGAACAAGTTTGGTCTGGGATACGAG
>JAOWBW010002059.1:0-134760 GCA_026119855.1 Campanula takesimana
AAAATTGGCATGTGAAGCCCTAAATCGCCAAATTTAGACGTCAGGCCCTAAACTGCAACCGCCTCGTAACATTAGGCCCTAAATTGTAATTTGCCCTTAATTGCATTTTTAAAATGGTGTAAACAAAATCAATTTTTTAAGTTGCTGCAGTTATAAAGATGTAAAATTGGCACATAACCCTAAACTAGCTAATAGCCCGTCGATACTCGACGGTGCATAGATAGTCACTTGAAAAATAATTATATTGATATCCAGGACCCATCTGACTATCACTTTCAAAGGTTCTGGCTATCAATATCATATCCATAAGGTTTTATAATTATATCCAGAACCGTTGAAAAGTTTTGATTATTTACAAAAATGCTACCGCATTTTCACGTTTTTCCTAAGCGTTTGAAAAAACGCGTTTTTCCCAAGATTTTGCGCAAGCGTTTCATGTACTAGAAGTACCATAGGTCCCACGTTCCTAATATTTGGTCACATATGGTTCGTAATTATTTATTTATTTGGTTAGTTAAATGGTCTAATCTACCTTCTTATCATTTAAAAATTCGGCCATGCTTGGATCAATGGTCATTTTTTATTTTTATTTATGATTATTTTTCTCATACAGAGTATTGTTGTTTCTATATTTGTGTTTATCTTTTTTACATTTATCACCTTCATACTTTTTCATGTAAAATCATTGCAAAAGGAAAGAAATCCCAAAATATTTTGATAATTCCCAATTGAAACTCGAGACTAATCTTTTTACCTTTATGGCCATGATTGTGCCGCATTTTGATATAGTATGTAATAATTTCTAAATAGTGATACATATCTCTAAAGTACCTAACAAATGATGGAGTAATATTTTTGGACCAGTTTTATCTTTATAATGCCACCTATGTTATTACAATAAAGTCATCACTTTCAATTTAATTTTACTCACTTGCATACTCCCTCCGGTTCAAAATAACTGTATTTTTTTGCATTTGCACAACTCTTAAGAAATGTAATAATTATCATGACTTAGTGACAAAAGTTCCAACTTTACCCCTATTAAGTGTGCAACTTTCTTACATTAATGTATCACACTAAGATAATTACTAAAAGAGAACAAGTTTCAATGCAAGGATAAGAGAGACATTTAGCTCAAAAGTGATAATTATTTTGGGGATAATGATATGTATAGTGAAAACTCAATGGGAAAACTCATAGTGAAACACTGTAATCCGTTGGATTGTAATAAATATTTGTGAGCCCCACTAATAAAAGCTCATCCAACGGTTTAAAGTGTTTCATTATGAGTTTTCCCTTGAGTTTTCCCTATGTGTATCATTGTCCTTATTTTGGACCAAAATTTTGATCCAAAAGTGACAGTTATTTTGGACCGGAGGGAGTAATAAATAGTGTCTTGGACAACTATACTCTCAACCACTTGTATCATTTATTTATTTTTTATTATTTTTTTCTTAATAAGCGTGCGAATCTCATGTAAAACTCTTACTCTAGGACGGAAGAAATATAAAATATTTCTTTCAAAAGAAAAAAAAGATATGATTTTTTTTTTTTTGGGGGGGGGGGGGGGGGGAGGGGGGTGTTTAAAAGGTTGAGTGTCATGATTGGAAAACTTTACTGTATTATTTTATTTTTGTTTTGACAACAAAGGAAGGAGAATCGAATATTTGTGGGAGTAAAAAATTTAGACCAAATGATTTAAGACTAAGGCTCCGTTTATTTCGCGTAAAATAATTTTTGGAAAATGACATAAACATGTTTTTTTGTTGTGTTTAGTAAATCTAATGAAAATGTATTCCGAAAAAAATTTTCATATAAAAATATTAATAATTTAATATGAGAAAAAATTATTATGAAATTTTTTTTGAATGTGAATGGGGGTTTGAGGTTGGGGTGGGATGGGTGGTTGTGGGGGGTGGGTGGGCGGTGGGGGAGGTGTTCAAAAATAATTTTTATATGAGTGAAAAAAAATTGGGGGTCGGGGGGTGGGTTAGGTGGTTCGGGTGGTGGGGTAGTGGGGGTAGGGAGCGCGAGTGTAGGAGTTGTTAGAAAATAATTTTAATAAGAGTAAAAAAAAATGGGGTAGGTGGGGGTGGGGTGGTGGGGTAGGTGGATGGGGTGGGGGGAGTGTTTAAAAATAATTTTTATGAGTGAAAAAAAGTTTTTTTTTGGGGGTCGGGGGTGGGTGGGTGGGTAGTGGGGGTAGGGAGCGCGAGTGTGGGAGTTGTTATAAATTAATTTTAATAAGAGTAAAAAAAAAATTGGGGGTAGGTGGTGGGGTAGTTTTTTTAGGGGGTGGGGATTGGGTGGGTGGGTGGGGTGGTGGGGATAAGGAGCGCGAGTGCGGGAGTTGTTAGAAAATAATTTTAATAAGAGTAAAAAAAAATTGAGGGGGGGTGTAGGTGGGTGGGGGTAGGGAGCTGGAGTGTGGGAGTTAGAAAATAATTTTAATAAGATTTTTATTTATTTTTTTAGGGGGGGGGGGGTGGGAGAGGAGGAGGGAAAAGTAAGGTTGTATGGTAGGGCTGGCATGGTTGGTATACCGGCTATATTTCCCATGTACCGTGTACCAACCAAGATGAAGTTGGTACACTACCGGTACCAATCGTCAAAGTCGGTATACCAACTTGTTTGGTACGGTTGGTAATGGTTTGTACGGTTGGTATCAAGGTTCTACCAACATAGCGAGATCATTAAAGGACTTTATGTACTTATTCTACTAAAAATGCTTATATTTAACTTTTTTTTAAAAAAATGTCTCAAAATAAAAATTAGACATTCATTTAGAAATAACTGGCGTAATAGAAAGCTCGCTAGGATTGCGAACTCTTAAATCCCAAGTGTACCCATGGCTTAGATGGCCTGAACTACTTCAACAGCTCCATTTTCCCATTATAAAGTAATACTCCCTCCGTCCCACCTCATTTGAGACTTATTTTCATTTTGGTTCGTCCCACTGTAGACACCCCGCTTTGAACCTCTCACCCCGATTACATACATAGTATTTTTATTTAACTTGGTTTTGTTAATTTATGTTACTTTCGTTAAGTTCCTAACTGATTCCGTTAGTTTTGGACTAAACTGCATAACATAGTTAACTTTTAGAGTCATTCTGTTATTTTCACCCGCGGGCGCCTCCGACACTGTCAACGGAACGCGCGCGCCTCTCGCCCAAAAAACGGGACTCGCGCGCTTCCGATTATGGCAGTTACGGATTGCAGTATTTTCCCTCCCTTTTCTTGATCACAAACACTCCCTCTTTCATCCACATTCATCCCCCCTTATTTCATAACTCCCAATCTCACATTCTAAGCCTTTTCTTTAAAACAAAATATTTCCTTTTTATTTTATTTTATTTTCTTTTATTTATTATTTCATTTATCTTATTTTTGATTGGTCAATTCCATTTCACATGGATGATCATCTTTTTCCTCCAACCTTTCCCTCTCCTTTTTACCTATAAAAACCACCTTCTTCTACCTTAGAAAGGACCTTCTTTTTTGACTTGAAATCTCTACACAAATACACTATATACAATTCTCCTAAGAATTCTCTTTACAAGAGTTCTCTCAATAAGAGTTTAACACAACAAAACTCTACACAAATTGTTCTACAACAATTGCCTTACAACAACACCATTTCCAAGTCCAAGTTTTGGAGCCCACTTTCTTAAGGTATTTTATTCTTCTTCTCTTATTTTCACATGTCTTGGTAATGTATGCAATCCCCATCAATGTGACATGACCAAATGACCACTTTACTACATTAAAGTTGGTTAAGGTTATCTCCCTATATTTTAATCTCTACTTTAATCTCCCCATTTCATTATTAATGTAATTGTTAGGATAATTCAACATGTAATCTTTAGCATAAATTAAATCAATAAAATCATTTATCTTTTTATTTCCTCTTTCTTTTCATTTTAATTGTTAACACTTTTTATTGAAGGACATTTAGCATTAGAACACCAAAAGTAGCAAGATCCGCGTAAGCGGGGCGGAGTGGGTGTTTAAGTACTTCCCACTCCGTCACCTAACCCCCGAACCCATCTTTTCCCGAATCTCTGGTTTTGTATATAAAGTTGGCTCTTCTTAGGTTTTTCTTATGTTCCTCTAAAACATAGGTGGCGACTCTAAAATCAATTAGACATCCTAGGATAATTCACCGCTCTAGCAAGTGGGGTTTTCCCGGGGTACCTACAGTGGCGACTCCGCTGGGGACGCTTGAGGGTTAAGCTTGCGTTTTTGTTCAAAGTTTACGTTTTCTGGGCACTCTAGTTTCTGGTGTTGAGAAGCGCGCGCCTTTGACCGTTTTGGTAAGAAGCGTGCGCTTCTCACACCAAATACCAGAGGCGCCCGAATTTCATGTGTTCTTCCTATTTTCTGTCTTTTTGGGCTAACATTTGTTGCAGGGGTTAAACACAAAATTCAGGACCAGAGCAATCCCCTGAGTCCAAGTTTCTGACAGGTGTCTGACAGGTTCGACCAGATGCGCGCGCCTCCCACCTTCTTTGCGCAATGCGCGCGCTTTACATTATACATCCCAGGGGCGCGCGCTTCTGGGAGGTATTCCAGAACAGGTCCAGTTTCCAGAAAACAGGGCAGAACAGAGGGGTGTGGGCACAGTTGCCTGCATCAGAGCAGAATTGGACCTTTGGACTGTCTTAATTTTATGTTTATTTACCGGTCACACGGGTGATTCGGGAGTTGTAATTTACATGCTTATGTGTTTTTTTTTTATCTTTTATTTTCAAAAAATAAATAAATAAAAATTTTGTCACGTGATGGACCTCACACTACTTACACATTATTCCTATGAACTGCTCACTATCGAGTCGCACAAAGTTTAACCCCAAACCCGTCGAGGCCCGTCCTAGAAAGTTTCAAGCTCCACTCGACCTTGACTCTTTCGAAGCGGTAAACCTCAGCCCGTGGTGTAGTTCACGACTACATGCCGGGGGTGACCTTTAAGTCTCTCTTTAGCCGAGCACAAGCCACACAATTCTTAGTTTAGGTTCTAACACTCCGTGACTAAGTCGGTTTTCGTGTGCCGAGATTTCCCTAAACTATTGTCTTCAAATCATACATGCCAATTTGTTTCAATGGACGAAATAAAACTCCGTCCCCAAGTGGTTATTATGGACGAAAATAAAAATCCGTCCCCGCATGTATGCTTTATGACATTAATTTAGTTTAATCCGGTCACATGTAGGTATCACAAGCGTGGTGGAATTCGTTGAGTATATGGGACCGCGAGAAAGTCTATATACTAGTGTGACGATTCCACTATTTTTCTAGAAACCCCAAAAAGGACCACGTCCTTCCGACTTTTGTAAATAATAAAAAAAAGAGTCTTTTCTTTATGTGGTTTGAGTCTTTACTTTTGTTTGTGGGTGAAATAATTTTATCCAAAAAGTGTTTGTGGGGCCATCCTAAGATCAACCGTGTTCTCTCCATAGGTCCAATGGCTTCAAACGGCAACGACAACGGCATTCCCGTGTCCAACGAAGGGTTATTCCGCATGGTGGAAGCATTGAAAGGGCAAGTTGATACACTAGCCGATAATGTCCGCCGCAAGGATGATTTATGGCGATCCCGTTACGAGCATGTGAAAACGGCCCACAAGAAAGAAGTTGCTCAACTCAAGAACCAATTGAAAGAGCTCACGAATGAAAGAATGGTCCAAAGCATTGATACCGGTTTGGTCAACACTCTCATGTCCTACATTGACCAAAGGCTTAGTGGGCTAAATTTGCACAAGGGCCCAAGCACCGATCTTCATCAAGCTTCTCTTCTCATGAACACGATGGAGGCTCTTCCCGAAAAGTTCAAGATGCCCGATATTGGCAAGTTCAACGGCAACTCTTGCCCCGACGCTCATGTCGACTCCTACATTTGGGCCATGCTACCAAAGAAAGTGTCTCCTCAAATGATGGCACAATGCTTCCCACTTACTCTCGAGGGGGTCGCAAAAGATTGGTATATGGGTCTTCCGGTTTCCACCCGCCTCAATTGGGATGCCGCTATGCTTGCCTTTAAGTCACAATATCAAGGCAATTCCATGTTCCGTCCCACCAAGAAAGAATTGGAGAGCACCGTACAAGAAAGTGATGAATCATTTGGGGACTTTTCTCGCCGTTGGAATGACAAGTTAGCCGAGATTATTGATAGGACCTCAAAGAAGGAACAAATGGACATCTTCTTGAAGTTTTTGAAAATGGACTACCGCACTCAT
Organism: Campanula takesimana; assembly: GCA_026119855.1. Taxonomy (NCBI): domain Eukaryota; kingdom Viridiplantae; phylum Streptophyta; class Magnoliopsida; order Asterales; family Campanulaceae; genus Campanula; species Campanula takesimana. The sequence continues at coordinate 6,235 of JAOWBW010002059.1, forward strand.
CTTAGTGGGGCTTTTCACTCCGATTTTTCAAGCATGTATGATGCAGGGGTTAGAATTGACAATTTGCTCTGAGAAGTGGCCGAGTCCTCCTATGACACAAACTTCAACGACAAAGGGTTCCCAAGCAACGACATGGACGAATGTAGTGACATGGAAAACTACAATGACAATGAAGACTACAACGACAAGGACGACGACAACAATCTCCGTTTCTCTTTCTCTACCTAGTAATAGGAATAAAAAAAAGAGTCAAAGTCCTCTTAAGTGTGCATTAAAATTTTCTCTCGTCCCATGTTAAAATTTGAGGCACTTATCAAATAAAAGTCGTTCTTGTCCTCATGCACTATTCCAAGTTGTTCAATCTAATTCTTGGCAAAATGATGAAAAGATGTCTAAACAAGTTTTAGAACGAAGGCCGTCACTTGAACGCCTAGGGGCTAAACATCGACGCCAACATCAACGACGAAATCAAGACAAAAAAAGGTGGAGCAACAATCATGAAACAAAGTTTTTAAAAGGGGATTAAAAAAAAAAAAAAAAAAAAAAAAAAAAAAACTCGCTAGGTTGAAATCCTCAAATCAACCTAGGCAAAAGTTAGAGCACAAAAAAAAAAAAAAAAAAAAAAAAATCCCCCTCAATCAAAGAAGTACAAGATCAACATCATTCCACCGATGAAGGACGAAGCACAACCATCTCGACGAATGGAGCATCCACAAGAACTACGGTGACCTGAGCCTCTTTACTGGAGGAACGTAGGCAACCTTCGGGTCCGGTCTCATGCAAGAAAGAAGATATGTTTAGCCCTAGCGCGTTATGGTGATCGGCCTTCCTCTCGAACTTGTCATGACATCTTTGTACGATTCATTTGCCAATGAATCAATCACCAAAAGATTGAACAACTTTCTTAGATTTGGAATCGCTATCCGTTCCTTGTCGAGTCTAGGGGTTTCTCTTCTTTTTGTGATACTCCCAGTTTCTTGCAATCAAACTGGGGCTTTCTTTCTCTTCTCTCTTAATGACTTACTTGCCTTCGTGAGTCATTCAAAAAAAAAAAAAATCTATACATACATGAAGTCAATACTAGGGACACTTCCCTAGTCGAGTCAATGTCACTCATCTTTAGTGACAAGGGGTCTTCACCGCAAAATCACATGTCTCTCATCCTCCGCTAGAGTCAATGCACACTTCCTCATTAATCGAGTCAAAATGAAGACGCAAAAGAGATGCCCGCTAGATTGAAAACCCGAAAGGGCGGTCTAGGTAAAAAACAGGGTGCGTCATAAAAAAAAATGAGAGAGTGAGAGAGAGAAGGGAAAGAGAAATGGAGATCTCCGGCCTCTAAGGAAGACAACTGCACAAGTTCTACATTGGGTCTCCTCAGCAAGTCAATCCCCACCGAGCCAACTTTGGAATTGCAAAAGGCTTGACGAGATATGGCACCATCAAAGGTCATTTTGGGTTATTGAAAGATTGTTCTTGCAATGTGCATCTTTGGGATCATGAGAAAGAAAGCCTGTGGTAACCAAGATCCGTCCGAGAACGAGCCTATCATTGAAGGGGTACGTGGTTGCACAAAATAATCCCCAGCTAGTCAGTTGGTTTGGGCAGCGATCAACAACATGTAATTCAAACTTCTCTCGATTCATTTGACAGTTAATGAGCCCTAGGGCTACACTTAAGAAAGATGTGTGAGACTATCCTCAAAGTCTCTCAAAAGGAATGTCGAGAAGCACCTTCTTGTCATGTATGCTCATACTTGTTCCCCCGATCAAGGATAGGCCCTTCTCGTTCCACTCCTAATCAATGGTGTCACTCTAGGGGGTACGATCAAGTTTTAAGGGCTCCCTCGGCAAGAAGAAATTCACTTCAGTGTCCCCGGCGGAGTCATGTGCAACATTGGAAGCTTCCTCAATTCGGCACCAAAGGTCTCAAGGGGCTTCGCAATCTACAATCCTTTGGGCTACGGCATTACAACAATCCAAGCAAAGGGCATTATTGGGGCTTCGCAATTAACAAGCTTTTGGGCAGTGGTACCCGAGCAATGCAATTTGGGAGTAGTCTTATGGCTCCATGAAAGGGATCAAACTTCAATGGTCCCTCAACACTTCCAGTCAAAAGGCCTCTTGGTTTTAAATGAAGGCTCCGATGATATGAATGAATTTGATGATTCTTGTTAGAACTCACAGCGAGATTATGAAGGAAGTCTTAGAGAAAAGGAAAAAGATTCAATATGCTAGACTCACCCGGCTGAGTTATAGAGGGCAATGCCAATATGTTAACTCTATAAGCAGAGTTACGGCCAATCCCAATGTTTCTGCAATACAGCACCCCCTTCTCCAAGATCAAAAGCACAGGCTGCATCCGAAGATCCGTCGTCGGTTCAACTCAAGAAGACTCAAGCAAGCATACCGTTCGAGACTTTATCACACCAAGACCTTATCATCTGCAACAACATCACCATCTCCCACGAGACGTCTCCCGAAGACCGTATTACATTTAAACATGGACCTTCCGCCATTTGGGTATAAAAAGGGCCATCCATCTCCAAGCAAGAGAAAGAAGGAGATCGCCTTCAAGAGTTCTTCCCAATAGCTCCATCCGCTCCCAACATAATGCTAAGCCGATTCCAAAAAAATTGAGGCTTCACACCGAAAGGTCTCCACATCCCTCCACCTACAAACTTGATAAGCCCGTGACATTTGGGGCTTAACAATCTCTCGAAGCTTGGTTTCAATGATCTTCTCTTGGGGCCTGCCCACGTCGACAACAAAAGACAGTTTATTTGAAAAGGTCAAGAGTCGATTAATCTTGGGGCTATGCAAGTCTCTCATAGTTTGGCATCAAAGGCATTCTAGGGGCTTTACAATTAGCAACCCCTTATCTCGGCATCGAATGTCTTTTGGAGCCCATAACTGACACATCTCTTGGGGCTAGAAATCACTTTTCGTTGGACATGACGGCAACGACGACAGAATTCAAGCAAGGCAAACCGGACTTCAATTGAACATGACTTGATCTTGGGTTGGCTTTACAAACACACAATGGTTAAAATGGTTCACCCACGAACTAAAAAAAAATCTTTTTCTCACGTGTGTGCATATTCTTTTCTTTCTAATTACAAAAAAAAGATTTTATTTTCTTTTTTCTTTTCTTGCGCAAAATTATGTGTTTCATTTTTCTTTGCTCCCAGCATTCCTCCCCAGCACTCTCCATCATACTTGAACTACGCTGGTCTGATTCTCTTAAAGGGATACGTAGGCAGCCTTTTGGCACGACCAACCCATCACCTAGAATACCATCTCACCGACACTCTATCAAAGGCAAAAACAATTCATCATCACCAACATCATCATTCTCCATCCAAAGCATGGACATTCTTCATCAAAAGCATCAAGGCATCCACCACCACAACACTAATCCATCCAACGGCAATGGTAAGTGAAGGTATGAATACATTCGAGGCTTTCCTCAAATCACACCGCACACAAAATCACTTTCTCCATCCTTACAAAAATTCTCTCTCATACAAAACTGCCTTCAAATCACATCACACCACAAGCACAATTTCTCTCATAACTGCCATTTCACATCTCATACATTTCACAAGCACATATACCTGCAAAGCACACACTTAACAGGTACCACCACAAGGTCAACAGCATCTACAACTCAAGGCACTTCATCCCCAACAGAAAGTGATCCGCCGTCAACTACGCCTGCATCCCATAGAGTCAAACAATTACAGTTCAATGACAACAACTCGGTCCATGGTGAGCCGCAAAATCACCACCTTTCCATTAAGCAACACAAAAATCACATATAGGCATACGGAGCCTCGGTTCCCGCCATCCGCAAACGGATCCCGCATCAGCAAACGAGTTCCGCATCAGCAAACGGATCCCGCTTTAGCAAACGGATCCCGCATCAGTAAACGGATCCCGCATCAGCAAACGGATCCCGTATCAGCAAACGGATCCCGCTTCAGTAAACGGATCCTGCTTCAGCAAACGGATCCCGCATCAGCAAACGGATCTCGCTTCAGCAAACGGATCCCGCATCAGCAAACGGATCCCGCTTCAGCAAAACGGATCTCGCCATATCCTTTCTATATCAATAAATCCTCTCACACAGGGAGATCACCCCTATCCTTCGCAAATTTTAAATTCATGTTTTATCGAGTCTTTGTTTTCTCTTGTCGATGTCCTCGGCGGTTGTCTTTCTTTCGTCGACGCGTTTTGCTTTGCAATCTACGACGCCGAGGGGCTCTGTAGACACCCCGCTTTGGACCTCTCACCCGATTGCATACATAATATTTTTATTTAACTTGTTTTTGTTAATTTCTGTTACTTCCGTTAAGTTCCTAACTGATTCCATTAGTTTTGGACTAAACTGCATAACAGAGTTAACTTTTAGAGTCATTCTGTCATTCTGTTATTTTCACCCGCGGGCGCCTCCGACACTGTCTACGGAACGCGCGCGCCTCTCGCCCCAAAAACGGGACTCGCGCGCTTCCTATTATGGCAGTTACGGATTGCAGTCTTTTCCCTCCATTTTCTTGATCACAAACACTCCCTCTTTTATCCACATTCATCCCTCCTTATTTCATAACTCCCAATCCCACATTCTAAGCCTTTTCTTTAAAACAAAATATTTCCTTTTTATTTTATTTTATTTGATTTTCTTTTATTTATTATTTTATTTATCTTATTTTTGATTGGTCAATTCCATTTCACATGGATGATCATCTTTTCCCTCCAACCTTTCCCTCTCCTTTTTACCTATAAAAACCACCTTCTTCTACCTTAGAAAGGACCTTTTTTTTTTACTTGAAATCTCTACATAAATACACTATACACAATTCTCCCAAGAATTCTCTTTACAAGAGTTCTCCCAACAAGAGTCTAACACAACAAAACTCTACATAAATTGTTTTACAACAATTGCCTTACAACAACACCATTTCCAAGTCCAAGTTTGAAGCCCACTTTCTTAAGGTATTTTATTCTTCTTCTCTTATTTTCACATGTCTTGGTAATGTAAGCAATCCCCATCAATGGGACATGACCAAATGACCACTTTACTACATTAAAGTTGGTTAAGGTTATCTCCCTACATTTTAATCTCTACTTTAATCTCCCCATTTCATTATTAATGTAATTATTAGGATAATTCAACATGTAATCTTTAGTATAAATTAAATCAATAAAATCATTTATCTTTTTATTTCCCCTTTCTTTTCATTTTAATTGTTAGCACTTTTTATTGAAGGACATTTAGCATTAGAACACCAAAAGTAGCAAGACCCGCGTAAACGGGGAGGAGTGGGTGTTTAAGTACTTCCCACTCCGCCACCTAACCCCCGAACCCATCTTTTCCCGAATCTCTAGTTTTGTATATAAAGTTGGCTCTTCTTAGGTTTTTCTTATGTTCCTCTAAAACATAGGTGGCGACTCTAAAATCAATTAGACATCCTAGGATAATTCACAGCTCTAGCCAAGTGGGGTTTTCCCGGGCTATCTACACCCACTTCACTTTGGTCCGTCCCACTTCACTTGAGACTCCCCAAAATGGTAATCTTTTTATAAGTTTATATTCAATCTACCCCATCCACTCATTATCTCTCTTCATTTTCCACCACACAATTCATTCAACTAACCTACTATTAACCCCCACTCAATCACTCTTCATTTTCTACCACACATTTTATTTATTTTATTCTTTTTTTTTAGTTATTGTGCTCACCTCAATGGTCTCAAGCGAGGTGGGATGGAGGGAGTATATGCATTGACTACAACAATTTGGCACAAGAGCCATGAATCATCCAAATATAGACTTACCGCCACCTTGGAAAAAAAAATCAATAGCTAAACCTTGCCCAACTCATTTCGGATTCTCTACTCCAGTTTCACTCTCAATCCCAAAACACCAAACTTTCTTCTCTTAAGTCTCTCTCTGTAACTAGGTCCTCTTTGATACTTTTTAGTTTCTATTTCATTCAAGCTTGTTTGAGTTTATCACTTTATTAATCTGGTTTGTTGAAATTTTGCTATTGTGAATTGGGTCCTTCCTTTTTGCTTGTTTATGTTGCAATACTTTATATATATATATATATATATAAACCAAATATGTACTGAGGATCGTTGTGTGGGGTGGTATGTAAAGGAAAAGGAATATGTAAAGGAAAATGAAGGGGAATAAACAAAAGAAAAGTAAAGGAAAAGGAAGGGGAATAAAGAAAAGGGGGAATGATGGGGGACGGGTAGTATGTTTGTTATTTGGGGAGATTAGGGAACTAATCAAGAGATTAGGGAACTAATCATAAGTATGATTAATTAATCATCAAAGCTAGAATATAAAATACAATAATTAATTGTAAAGACAATAATGAGTAAGCAATTAAAATATGTAAAGATCAAAATTGTGAAGATCTTACTTTGTATTGCTCTTGGTCTCCGAATTGTACAGAATTGTTGAATGCAATACAAGGGGGTAGGGATGGCAATTCGCCCGAACCCGATCCGAACCCGTTGGCGATCGCCCCAAAAAAGTAGGGTTAGGATCACAGTTTTTAAAACCCGCACGGGTTCGGGTCGAGCTCGGTATCACAATCTGACCCGCCCAGCCCCGCCCCGAGTGTATGAGTGATGTATTTTTATTTTCATATAGGACCTTCTAATATTACCCTTTTACAATTCACTTCAAGTATATAAAGAAAGTTTAGGGTTTCATTTCATATGTGAAACAAATTGTCTGTAGTCTCTCTCTCTCTCCGCCGACGCCCAACGCCTTGCCGATGCCCAACGCCTCGCCGACGCCATTTCCTTCTCCCTCATCGGTGATCTCGAGACTCTTGAGTCGAGAGCCCAACACCAACGCCGACGCCGACGCCGATGCCGTTTCCTTCTCATCCCGTTTCCTTCTCCGTCGTCGGTGATCTCAACCTGGGAATTCAAGGTTAGTCTTCTTCTTCAATCTGAATAATGCCTGCTGTTGTATCTCTCTTTCTCTCTCCGCCATTTCATGCTTTGCTTCTCCGTCGTCGGTGTTCTCCAGACACAAATCAATATGCAATTTTTTAGGGTTTCAGTGAACATTATTGATGTGAAAGTCATTTTCTTGTTGAATGGATATGGTTTTGGGTTTGTTAACCAAACAAATTGTTTTATGTGAAATTTAGTCTCGTTATTTATTAACTACTTGAATGTCCGTTTCTTGCTTGCACGTCAACTGTTTGTTAAAATGACCAAATGGGTACTTGTGTTTGTTTGGTATGAGTAATATCTTGCAATTTTTAGTGATTGCTACATTTATTTTCTGATTTGTACAGATGTTTAATGAAGTTAATCAAGGGGATGCAAATGTTATTGATGATGAGTTGCATGTGTATGAACAACCTTTGAGTACGAGTGTGAATGAAGATGCTAGTCAGTCTCAAACACAAACACCAGTTGGTTCTACCCCATCTTTGAATGACAATGATTCTTCTCAAGTGAATACCAAGAGTTTAAAATCTAAAGTGTGGGAGGAAATGACTAAAACAGTAGAAAAAGGGGTGGTTGTTGCTATTTGTCACCATTGTGATAAACGACTATCAGGCAAAGGGACATCGGGTACCAAACACTTGAGCAATCACTTGGAAAGATGTCCAAAAAGAAAGAATAGAGACATTATGCAAATGATGTTGCAACCTACTAAGAAGGGCAAAGGAAATGGCACGGTGCAATATCGTCCGTATGTTTTTGATGAAAATGTGACAAGGAATGATCTAGCCAATATGATTGCCTTACACGAGTATCCGTTGAGCATGGTTAATCATGAGGGATTTCGTACTTATTCAAGAAACCTCCAACCGTTGTTCAAAATGGTTTCTAGAAATACTATAAAGAGTGAAATTTTGAAGATATATCATTCCAAGAAAGTGAAGTTGGTTGAGATGTTGGAAAGCTTGGAATCTAGAGTCGCTATTACTACCGATATGTGGAGTGCAAAACCAACAAAGAAATGATTCATGGCCGTTACCGCACACTATGTTGATTTTGAGTGGAAGTTGCAAAGTCGGATTGTGAGGTACTTTCTAATTTATTGCATACTTTGTTTTTTTAATCATGTTTCTACTTTGATTTTATTAGTGTTTTTTTTATGACAAGTTTTTTTAATTTTTTAATTTAGGTTTATTTATGTTCCTCCTCCGCATAGTAGTGATGTCCTTACGGAATTCCTTGTTGAAGTATTGATTGATTTAAATCTTGATAGAAAATTGTCAACAATCACCGTTGACAATGCAACTTCAAATGATGCCATGTTAGATAAGATTATTGATATATTGGATCCAAGCACACTAGTGATGAGGGGGAAAATTCTACATATGCGTTGTTGTGCTCACATTTTAAATTTAATTGTCAAATATGGTTTGGAAGTCATTAAGGATGAGTTGGAAAAAGTAAGAAATAGTGTTGTTTTTTGGATAGGCTCCCGTGGTAGAATTCAAAAATTTGAGGATACCGTCCGTCAACTATCACTTAAACACACTAAATGTTTGACTCTTGATTGTCCTACGAGATGGAATTCAACTTACATTATGCTTGAAACCACTTTGTTATATAAAGTTGTATTTCCAAGGTTGAAACAAAAAGAGAGGGCATATAATTGTGTACCAAGTGAGGAAGATTGGAGAAGAGTAGAAAGAATAACCGAGAAATTGAAAGTATTCTATGATGTGACGGTAATGTTTTCAAGTACTTCTTGTCCTACGGCGAATGAGTTTTTTGTGAAAGTTTGTGAACTGAAGTTGGCATTAAAAGCTTGGGTTAGTGATTCCGAAATCTTTATTTCGGATATGGCACAAAGGATGATTAAGAAGTACGATAAGTATTGGGGTGAATGCCATTTAACTTTAGGGATTGCTTGTGTTTTAGATCCAAGATTTAAGTTGAAGCTTCTTGAGTATTTTCTACCCCTTATTTATGGTGAGTTGGCTTACATTGAGAATATTGAAAAAATTCGAAATAATTGTTATGACTTGTTAAAAGAGTACCAAAGTAAGGGAAATTCAAGGGTAAATGTGGGTGGAATATCTTCTTCCAACTCTTCGGTTGCAAGTGACTCTCTTTCGGGTTTTGACATGTTTGTTAGTAGTAGTTCTAGTCAACTCAATGCAAAGTCGGAATTGGACCATTATTTGGAAGAGATGGTGTTGCCAAGAACTCCTAACTTTGATATTTTGGGATGGTGGAAAACAAATGGTGTTAAATTTCTCACTTTACAAAAAATTGCAAGGGATATACTTGCTATTCCGGTTACTAGTGTTGCATCGGAGTCGGCTTTTAGCACAAGTGGGAGATTGATTAGCCCACATCGAAGTAGATTGGCCCCTAATACCTTGGAAGCATTGATGTGTGTTCAAAATTGGCTTCGAAATGAAAATATTGGTAACTATTGAAGTTTTATATTTTTTTCATTTTTTTAATTTTTTAATTTTATTTGTATATTCTAAGTAACACTTTTTGAATGTAGGAATCTCTTTGAAGGTGAAGGATGAGGAAAATATGGCAACTTGCAATGAAGATACGGATGTTTGATCGAGTAATATCTTAATTTAACTATTTGTTTGCTCTCTTTGTATTATTAATTAATTGTTATTTATTTTTATTCATGTAGGTTTAAGATTTCCGGCTTAGCTTAGAGATGATGAAAGTGGGGGATTGAAGCTTTGTGGAATTTGAGGATTTATGAAATGTGTTTGTAACATTTGAAGTTTGGATTATTAGTTTTTAAGAATTGTGTTATTTGGGATTGTAATATTTGATACTTACTTTGTTTGTGTTATTTGGGATTGAATGCCCAAGCCAAGTATGGAGTTTGTGGACTTGGTATGGTAGTAATTGAACTTGTTATGTTTGGTAACTGTTTTACTATAATGTTTGAAGTTCTCCAATATTTGCAGCATCCTTTGTTTGGCCAGGAACATTGGTGGCCATGCTACTGGTAAAATTGTTGTGGAGGTATAGAATTATTTCAATGTATAATCCCTTTGCTGGTGTGGTGAGTTAATCTTGTATTGTAATTTGTGTGAGTTTATGCAGTTGTTATGTTGTGTATTTGTAACATGTATTTTGCCTTTTGTGTTTTGCAATAAGAACTTGTTTGACATGTGCAGCCAGGAACATTCTTATTGCAGCATGGTAAAAAAGTTGGGCTTAGTTGATTGGGCTGAATCCCATTTATTTGGGCTTAAATTTGGCACAGGGGAATGAAAGGCGGGGCGGGGCGGGCACGGATCACCAATGATCGGGACGGGTTCGGGTTCGGGTGAATGACCAATTCCCACGGGTCGGGCTCGGGTAAAGGCAAACCCGCCCCGAACCCGACCTGTTGCCATCCCTACAAGGGGGATACAAGAAATCTAGAAATGAGAGGAAAGAGAGAATGTTTACAATTTAAAGAGAATTGTCTGAGAGAATGAGAATGTGTTTTTATAATGAAGGATAGTAGTCCCCTTTATATAATGGGCAAATTGCAATTTAGTTACTTGAGTTTGTCACGATGTTTCAATTGGTTATCCAATTTGTGTTTGTTACAATTTGGTTACTGAATATGTCTTTTCTATGCAATTACGTGTAATTTTGGATGGCACATTAAAAAACTAACGAAAGTGGATGAAAAACATAACAAGCTTCTTTCAAAATTACAGTGATCACCCCCACAGTTTAAATTATCCCATTACGCCCTGTGACAGCTAACGGAGTTAGAAATTTAACAAATAATAGTCATGTGAAGTCTACTTTTGTCTCTTCTTTTGAAAACGCAAGGGTATAAATGTCAATTGACCGAAGAGTAAAGTGGAAATTTCAAATATTTTTTGTCAGTCATCTCCCTACCACCACTTCTACCACCGCAGCCACCACTGCTACAAAACGACCACAACCTCCGGTAAAACAAGCTTAATACGCACACCACTTCTCCTAAAGAAATTCCAGATCTAGTCTACTTTAGTTTTGCATTTTACCAAATCAAATGGAGAACCTCAAAGTCAATTACAAACAGTAATGGTGAATTTATGCCTACACACAGTCACACACACTAAACCCAGATCTGGTAGGAAAAAAAATGAAGAAAAGAAAGCAGGTAGCCAGTTCATGTGATAAAGAAAAGAAATTTAGACTGATTTGTAAATTTACCCCCCAAAAAAGGGCAAAGGGACGTCACGGGCGATGATGTTGGATCTGGGCGCAGAGAATGAGAGATTTGGATCTGCAAATAGTGCCGAGGCGAGGAGAGGGGCCTGAGAAAGAGAGAAAGGGACGTGAGACTTCGTTGGACATGATAGTGGGAAGAGAAAGAGGCGATGGTGTCGGCGAATTGGGGTGTGGGCGGAGGTAGGTGGTGATGATGGGGTGGAGGACGGTACCGGGGAAGAAGGAGGGCTTTCAGTAAAGGGGGAAGTGACTGGGGAGGAGTAGGGGTGTGGCGGGGCAGAAGACGGCGGCGTTGTGGGCGGTGGCTGGGCGAGAGGGTGGGGGCGACGACAGTGCGGTTGTGTAGAGAGAGTCGCTCGATGCTGAATGAGAATGAAGGAGGCTGTTTGGTTTTTTTTTATGATACAGTATGCTTTAAGGTCCATTAGTTTTAAAATAATGTTGTTTTATTTGTTTAGTTTTATTAATACATTTGAATTGAATTATTCTAAAATTATACCCTCGCCGTCTCAGAGTAAATATTCACCCTTCTATTTGCACGGAGATTAAGAAAATGTGGAAGTAATGTAATTGTTGTAAGTATGAAAGGTGAGGTAGGAGAGAGAAGGTGGGGGTAAAGGAATTTCTGGATTTTATTATTTTTTACTATTTGGTTAATTCCTTCTCGGTTTTGGACTCTTCTCTCATGGATAAAAGGGATTAGGTTTTCAGAACAGTTTTTTTAGGCTTTCTTTTAGTTTTTATTCAAGTTTTCAAGGTGTAATCAAGATTTTGGATCTTTCATCATCAAGCGTAATATCCAGGTTTATGGTTTTTAATTATTTTCTTGTGATGTTTGCTATGAGTATGAGTAACTAAATTCCTTGGTTTGCGGATTGGTTGTGAACGATTGCATGATATTTATGCTATGAGATGATAATCGTAGTTTTAGTTTAACACAATAGATTCAATTCCGTTTTTGGGTTTCAATTATATTGATAGATATTTTTGGCTCTTTAATTATTAGGGTTTGATTTCTTGCACTTGCGTGGATAGTCAAACATAGCCATTGTTGTGTTAAATAGTTTGGATCTTGGACCTTGCGGAAAAAGAGACAAACTAGGTTTTTATGTTCTTTGAAACTTAATAAATTCTGTGTGTTTTAATTGGACCTTGCGGAAGAATTAATTTACATAGGATAATAGAATTGCAATCCGGCCACCTAACCGTCTCAATTTTTAAATAAGTGAATGAACCCTAAAATCAAGATTATTTCTTATATCATCAAAATAGCATAAAGGGAGTGTAATTGTGATCACCAATCCGTGAACTGGTTGTTATCTCTTGGTTTAAATCTTTGATTTAGTTGTTTTTATTGTTTAGTAGTTAAAAGTAGTTTAATTAAAAACCAAATAAAAAACCCCTTCTTTGGTTACTCTTTACATTAATTAAATCAACTTGTTTATCCACGAGTCTCTGTGGTTCGACCCTCACTTTTGTATACTGCTGCTTCGGCACTTGTACACTTGCAAGGTTTTATTACACAGTGGATTTTATCCATCAAGTTTTTGGTGCCGTTGCCGGGGACTTGTTGTGATTTACAAGTTCATTTAATCGGTGTATGTTTGGTAGACGTTCATTGGATCCCGAGTTGGTCCCTTTGAACGATAATATTGATAGACTTGATAGGGGCATTCCCTCTATTAGTGAGTCTGAATCTGAAGCTTCTATCACCGAGACAGAGGTAGTCTTAAGTGAATTGAAAACTTCTTCCACCGAGGGAGAAAAAATTGAAGTAGTAATGGTAAACCCATTAATGAAAGAGTATGTTAGGCCCAAGGTCGACACATCGGTGTCGTGCATTGTCTTGACTGGTGCAGCTAAGACCTATGAGGCAAAGGGCCATTATTTTAGTCAGCTGCCTAAGTTCCAGGGTCTTCCCGGTGAGGATTCTTTGAACTTTTTGAGAGAGTACATGATGATTGTGTCGGGATTTCCTGTTAAGGAGGGGGCCATTGACGAACAATTAAGGCTTAAATACTTCCCTTTTTCTCTTCAAGGGGTAGCTAAAACTTGGCTACTGTTACTTTCCGCTAGGAGTATTACTACATGGGATGGGTTGCACGATATTTTTCTTAAGAAATTTTTCCCACATGCCACTTTGGCCACCTTTAGATAGAAAATTATAGGATTTACTCAATATCAAGGTGAGCCATTCCATGAGGCATGGGATAGATTTAAAATGTTACAAGTGCAATGCCCATCATGCTTTTCCTGAGGCCTTTTTACATCAAACATTTTATGGGGGGTTGACTGCAGCCGACCAAGCTATGGTTGACAATGCAGCAGGTGGCTTTTTAGGAGCCAAAACTGTTGCTGAAACTCAAGATTTATTTGAGATGTTAGGAGCTAATTCTCAAGAAAAAGGCTCTAGAGGGAAACCTAGGGGAGTGAATGAATTAAGTGGTGTAGATGAGTTTTCTAGACAGGTATCCTTGATGAACCAAAATTTGGCAAAATTTAACATGAATATGGGTTCATCAAGTGCTAATGTGATAGCTGATTTCTGTGCTAACTGTGGTTCTAATGCTCATGCTACTAATGTTTGCCAAAGTGTTGCGCAGTGTGATTCTGAACAGGTTAATGCAATGCAAGGTTACCCCCCACGACAAAATCAAGGTGGTATGTATTATAACACTTATAATCCAGATTGGAGAAATCACCCAATTTTTTCGTGGAGGGGTAACCAAGGGAACCAGTTTCAACAAAAACCTCTCTATCCTTCTCCCCATAAGGGAATCCAGAACAGCAACCTAAGCAATCTTTGGAGGATATGATGAGGTCAATGATGCAAGAGCAACAGTAAATGAAAATGATGATGGAGCAGCGAGAGAAGCAGCAGGATGCTGTCAACAAAAAGCTGGAGACTCAAATTGGTCAATTAGCTGTGGGGTAGCAAGGGCACAAACCGGGAACCTTTCCAAGTCAAGGGGAGCAAGCCAAGGCCATCATAACCTTAAGAAATGGCTAATAGGTAAGTAATGAGGTACATTCTAAACCTTCTCCTAAACCTTCTGAAATCCCTGCGGAGGATGTTGTTGATAAGAGTACTAATGGCATGGGGGAAATTCCTGTTACTGATTCTCCTACCCCCAAGCCATATGTACCTCCCGTACCGTTTCCTGGTAGATTTATGAGAAGCAATCTGGATAAACAAATGTTTGATCTGTATGACATGATTTCAAAAGTGAACATTAATCTCCCATTGTTGAATGTCATAAAAAATATTCCGGCTTATGCAAAATTTTTCAAAGAATTAAATTCCAGGAAACCCAAGTATGGGAATGATGAGAAGTTGATTATGGGAGAAAGTGCTAGTGCTGTGGTACAACAGAACCTCCCACCTAAATTGAAGGACCCCGGAAGTTTTAACATTTCTATATCTATGGGGGACTCTAAAAAGGTGAAGGCAATGTTGGATCTTGGTGCTAGTATTAATCTGTTGACCCATTATTTGTATCTTGAGTTGGGTTTACCTGAGCTAAAACCCACCACAATGACCTTGCAACTGGCTGACCGTTCAATCAAGAGGCCATTAGGAATTGTGGAGGATGTTTTGGTGTAAGTAGCAAATTTGATTATCCCCGTGGATTTTGTTGTGCTTGAGACTGTTAATGGTGTTGGTAATGGCCAAGATTCTCCCATATTGCTTGGGCGACCATTTATGGCCACTACTAACACCATCATTAATGTGGGTGACGGGACTTTGTCTATGTGTGTGGCTAATGAAAAAATTGAAATATCTGTGTTTGATGTCATGCAAAGTCCCATAGATGATGAGTCTTGTAATTGTGTAGATGTTGTGGAGGATTATGTGAGTGAAGTCTTATGGCATGAGAGAGACTGTGAGGAGTTAGAGTCTTTGTTGTCAACTGACGGTGAGAAACTTAGGGATAATGCGGATGTTCAACTGATGGTTGTGGAAAAGGCCGACGAACACCATCCTAGTGATGGCCCGTTTCACCCCCTAGGCCACTTCAATGAGAAGTAGGTGCCTTCTATTGTAACCCCTCCAGCTCTTAAGCTGAAAACACTCCCCTCAAATTTAAAGTATGTTTTTCTTGTGGAGGGAGAGACTTTGCCCGTAATAATTACCTCAGATTTGACCCTAGAACAAGAGGCCAAGTTGATCAAAGTGCTTTGTGAGCACAAACCGGCCATAGGGTGGACCTTATCAGACATTAAGGGTATAAGCCCCTCCATATGCATGGACAAAATTAATCTCATAGATGGTGCTAAGCCGTCTAGAGAGAGACAGAGGAGGCTAAATCCTCACATGGAGGAGGCGGTTAGAAAAGAGGTCTTAAAATTGTTAGATGCAAGCATTATCTATGCTGTTGCTAATAGTGAGTGGGTGAGCCCGGTTCAAGTCGTTCCAAAGAAATCGGGTTACACTGTCACCACTAATGAGAGGGGTGAGGAAGTCCCAACAAGGGAAGTGACTGGGCTTAGAATGTGCATAGATTTGCGCAAACTAAATGCTGCAACAAAGAAAGATCACTTCCCTTTGCCCTTCATTGACCAAATCTTAGAGAGGTTAGCTGGACATGAGTATTATTGCTTCTTGGATGGTTTCTCGGGATATAACCAAATTCCCATTGCACCTGAGGACCAAGCCAAGACCACTTTCACGTGTCCCTTTGGCACATTCGCTTTCAGGAGGATGCCATTTGGGCTATGTAATGCACCTGCGACTTTTCAAAGGTGTATGACCTCCATATTCTCCGACTTGATTGAGAGATGTGTCGAAGTCTTTATGGATGACTTCTCGGTCTTTGGTAATAGTTTTGATGAGTGCCTCGAGAATCTGACATTGGTTTTAAAACGTTGTTGCGAGACAAATTTGAACCTTAGTTGGGAAAAATGTAATTTTTTTCGTGAGGCATGGTATTGTGCTAGGGCATTTGGTGTCAAGTAAGGGGATTGAGGTAGACAAGGTAAAAATTGATGTGATCTCTAAACTACCTCCCCCTGTTTCGGTTAAGGGTGTACGAAGTTTTCTAGGCCATGCAGGGTTCTATAGGCGTTTCATTAAAGACTTTTCAAAAATTTGTAAGCCTTTATGTAACCTGCTGGCCAAGGACACCGAGTTCTTCTTTGACCAAGAGTGCTTGGATGCTTTTAAGTTGCTTAAAGAGAAGTTAACTTGTGCCCCCATCTTATCTAGCCCCAATTGGTCTCTACTATTTGAGATCATGTGTGATGCATCAAATTTTGCGATTGGGGCTGTCTTGGGGCAAAGAGTGGATAAATTACCTCATATGATTCATTACGCAAGTAGAACTTTAAATGATGCACAACTGAATTATACTACCACTGAAAAAGAATTTTTAGCAGTTGTGTTTGCTCTTGAAAAGTTTCGTTCTTACTTGTTTGGGTCCAAGGTGATTATCTACTCTGATCATGTTGCACTTAAATATTTGCTGAATAAAAAGGATGCTAAACCTAGACTTCTTAGGTGGATTCTCCTACTGTAGGAGTTTGACATTGAAATAAGAGATAAAAAAGGGACTGAAAATGTGGTGGCGGATCACTTATCTAGGCTTGAGGACTTCACATTCACTAGTGTAATTGATGGTGCAATTCCGGTTAATTTTCCGGATGAGCAACTCTTTGCTCTACAAGTCCAAGAGCCTTGGTATGCTGATTTTGTCAACTTTCTTGTGTCCAATTTGATGCCACCACACTTCACTTACGATCAAAAACGAAAGTTTAGATCGGATGTGAGGCACTACATTTGGGATGACCCTTATCTGTGGAAAGTTTGCCGAACAAGATAATTAGGAGATGCATTCCGGAGCATGAGCAAGCTAGCGTGTTGAGATTTTGCCACGAACTCCAATGTGGGGGTCACTTTAGTGGGCAAAAGACCGCTAGGAAAGTATTGCAAGCGGGTCTATATTGGCCCACTTTATTTAAAGATGCTCATGACTTTTATGTGAGGTGTGATAGATGCCAAAGGACCGGCAACATAGGAAAGAGAGATGAAATGCCCCTACAACATAATTTAATTGTAGATATTTTTGATGTATGGGGTATTGATTTTATGGGTCATTTTCCCCCTTCCCAAGGCTACTTGTACATTCTTGTTGCTGTAGATTATGTGTCTAAATGGGTGGAAGCAATTCCTACCCGGACTAATGATGCTAATATTGTTTGCAAGTTTGTGCGTGAAAATATCTTTAGCAGGTATGGAGTGCCGCGTGTCATTGTCAGTGACCAAGGGACGCACTTCACAAACAGAATGTTCAATCAAGTGCTAAAAAGATATGGGGTGGGTCACAAGTTGGCTACGGCCTATCACCCTCAAACTTTGGGCCAAGTGGAGGTGAGTAATCGCCAAATCAAGGCGGTGCTTGAGAAAACAGTGCGTCCAAATCGTAAAGATTGGGCTGACAAATTGTGTGATGCACTATGGGCATATCGGACTGCATACAAAACCCCCATTGGCATGAGCCCGTACCGGATTGTGTATGGAAAGGAGTGTCATCTTCCGGTGGAATTAGAGCACAAAGCATATTGGGGAACCAAGCAACTAAACATGGATTTGACTCTAGCGGGGGAGAAAAGGTTGCTTGACTTGGATGAGCTTGCAGAAATGAGGCAGGATAGTTATGAGAGTGCCAAGTTGTACAAAGAGAGGACAAAGAGATATTATGATAAAAATCTTAAACCCAAGTTTCTCAAACCGGGTATGAAAGTCCTTCTCTTTAACTCTCGCCTCAAACTTTTCCCCAGAAAATTGTGTTCAAGGTGGACGGGTCCTTATAAATTGGTTCGAGTTTTTCCCCATGGAGCTGTAGAGCTTAAAATTTAAAAGATGGGATGATATTCAAAGTGAATGGACACCGGGTGAAACCGTACTATGAAGGGCTGTCTATTTTGGAAGACATCAATGAGATTGATGTAATTGAATTGAAGGACCCGGAGGAAGCCATGTAATCTTTATGTGGCATTATGTCGAGCCAAAGACTTCCAAACAAAGGCGCTTGTTAGGAGGCAACCCAACCATGTATCATTTTATTGCTTCATGTTTTTCTTTTCAGTCTATCATCATTTTTGAATTGGGAGTGTGTAGTTTCTTCGATGCCATGAGGACATAGCACACTTTTGGTTTGGGGGTGGTGGTATTCATAAAAAAAAAAAACAATTAATATTATTTCTTTCGTGTGTTTTAATTTTAAGTCGGTTTGAACTACGGTGACCTGAGCCCCTTATTGTCTTAGGGGGAACGTAGGCAACGAAAGTACGGTCAATAGTTAGTCAGTGTCATCCTTTTTGGATCTCTCCGAGTTTGTGGGTTTATAAGGGAGTGTAAATAGTGTCACCCTCCAAAAGTATTTTATTTTATTGAGTCATTTTTTTTATGGATATTACGCTTATGAGGTTTGTTTGTGGTGATGTGCAGAGATTCAATTCAACCGGAGCTGGAGTAAAAAAAAAAAAAAAAAAAAAAAAGAAGAAAAAAAAATCTGCTCGAAAATTGAACCAGGCGCCCGCTTGGGAGTCACCAGGCGCACGCCTGAATTAACAAATCGAAATCTCCAGATATACTGCCCGCTTGAGCGTCCGCGTGGTTTCTATCAAGCGCGCGTCGGACCCACAGGCGCCCGCCTGCCCTGTCACGAGCGCCCGCTCGATGCGCCGGAAAGGAAACCCAAGTCTGATCAAAGTCGGGATTGGGGAATATTTATCCCTAACTCCCCCATCTTCCCCATATTCTTCCTCTCTCTAAAAACCTACCTCACACCCATCTCTCTCTCTCTCTACAAATCAACCACCCAAACCCACAATATTTGACCAAATTCGAACCAAATTCTACCCTTTCCTCACCTAATATCAAGAATCCAAACCTTAAATCACCATTAGATCCGGGGAATTGCAAGTTGTTGTTCAACTTTGAAGGAAAGGGAACGGGTTGATTTGAAGGTGTTAGGGATGTAATTCGAAGGTGATACAGAAGGGTAAAGTGATCGTTGGGTTGCGAGCTTCCGGGAGCTATCATCTTTCCCAACTCCGGCGATATTCCGGCGAACTCCGGCGAGTTTTTCTGGCGACCCTCCGGTAAGAAATTTTCAGTTTTTTTTTGTAGAGCTTTCAGTGGGCTGATTGTGCTGTGATAATGCCATCTAAGGGTAAAGGTCGTGTCCCCCCACCCCAAGTGAACGTAAAATTTGACAATGCCCGTTTTGTCTCTCGCAATTCGGAAGAGTATTTTGAGAATAAACAGAATAACGGGGTGACGGTCGAACGGGGATTTGACTTGAAAGAATGTGGGTTGGATGAGATAATCAATTTTTACAAGTTAAGGCGATTATTGGCTAAACCAAAATAGACAGGGTCTAAATTGTTGATACAGGAGTTTTACGTGAATTTCCACTCGGCAACTGAGGCCACCAATGTCTGGGTGAGGGGACATAATGTCAATGTGTCTGCCTCAGCCATCAATGTTTATTATGGGTTATCTAATGAGGTAGATATTTATGATTGTAACTATTGGAGGTTGAAAAGAGAGTTGCAGGAGAACCTGGATGAGACTCTAGCTCTGTTCTCGGCTGAGTTTAATGTGCATATTGATAGGGCGAATATCAGACATGGGTATTTGTTTCATATTAGGGAGTTGGGTTTGGAGTTATGGGCACTGTACCGATTTATCTGTGAGAGGATCATGCCTACTTCTCACTATCAGAAGGTCTATTGGTACAGAGCCCCTTTACTGTACGCCATGATGAGGAGGATGCCCGTGAATATTGGGGGCATAATGCGCAGTGAGATGGGGGACCGGGCCAAAAACTTGGAGAACAAGAATTATCTGTTTCCGATCATGATCACGACTATGGCGGATAGAGCAGGGGTACCTGTGGAAGGATTTCCCAAAACCTTGACTCCCGGAACCACAGTGACGAAATCCACCATTGAGAGTGGAGGAGAAGGAGGACGAGGATGGGCCCCAGCCCCAGTGCAGATGGATATGGATGAGGACCCACCGATGACTCAGAGAGAGATGCAGTATTATGTGTCTGGGCAAATCCAGGGGTGGATGAGAGGCTGCACGAATATCAGCAGCAGAAGATGCTAGCCAATTATCATCGTCAGTGCCGAGAGGATGATAATGATGAGAGGCTACGGAGACTGGAGGAGGCGTTTTATGCCAACCAGCAAGAGGAACAGTATTTCAGGCACCGGATGATGGTGCACCAATTTCCTGGAGAGCAGTTTCCTCCTTTGATCTTCCCGCCACCTCCGTCTCAGTATACACCACCACCACCACCACCTAGAAGTGCTTGGGCCGGAGCCACTTGGAACCAGTTCACTAGAGGACCGGATCAAGGGTCGAGTTCAGGTTCGGGTATGCCGGGTCCTTGGGACCATTTTTTTCCGCCTCCGCAGTGATTTGAGGTATCCATACCCTTTTATTTGCACTTTATATGTGAGAGCATTAGGGGGCAATGCTCAGTTTTGGTTTGGGGGTGGGGGATACCTGTTGGTTGATTGATGCTATCACCTGTATAGTTAGTTAGTTAGTTTTTATTATTTCGAAAAGAAAAATTGAAAAGAAAAGAGAGGCTAGGTGAAAACCCGAAAGGGCGCCTAGGCAAAAGGAGAGGAAGAGAACAAATCCCATGGCATAAGAGACACAAGGGAGGTTTGGAGTGTTGGGTAGGTTTTTATTGTGGTGTAGGAGGTTTGAATTTGAGGCGATAGGATAGAAAATCCTCATATTTCTTTTTGGAGTAATAAGGGGCGTTGGAGCTTATTATGAGGTAAATCATTGCTAAGGGGTATCCTAGTTTTGATTTCTTTTTAAGGGAGGATGTAGTGAAAGATAAGCGTGGGGGAAACATAGGTCATTTTAGTTCCCCCTAGCTTTGGTGTGTGGGCCCGAGTCGGATATGATTTTATTTGCTTATTAATGGTGTTGATATCGATTAGGGCCATTGCTACTCATTTTTGTGAAGATATAAGGAGACGGAGTTCTTTTTATTCTGTGGTGTAGTTTTTTTCTTTCTTTTGACTTGGTTGATGGGAGATGTAGAGGAGTTTAGGCGTCATTTTCCTCCATGCTACGCTTATAGACCGGTGCTTAGATGTGGGGTTAGGAATATTACTCTGGGACGAGTAATGGTCTAAGCGTGGGGGAATTTGATGAATCGATTTTATCATATATTATCTCTACATTTTCATATTATTTTTATGGACTTTTGATGTAATTTAGAATAGTTTAATGTAATTTTTGGTCTATTTGTATTTGAGGAACTTTGTGAGAATTTGTGCATTTTGATACTTTTTCCAGTGTATTAGTTTTTTTTTTTTTTTTATGTAAGTGCAAAGTCCTAGTGCTTTAGTGTTGAAGACCATGATTGCTTAAGTCAAATTCCAAGTCAAAAGTCAACTGTCCAAGTCAGCAGTCAACAGTCAAAGCCAAGCAGGAAAAGAAGAAAAAGACTGGAAAAGCAAGTCAGGCGCCCGCCTGCATGACTCCAGGCGCCCGCCTGCTACCCTCGCGCACCCTCGCCAGGAATTTCGGGATTTTATTATTTTTTACTATTTGGTTAATTCCTTCTCGGTTTTGGACTCTTCTCTCATGGATAAAAGGGATTAGGTTTTCAGAACAGTTTTTTTAGGCTTTCTTTTAGTTTTTATTCAAGTTTTCAAGGTGTAATCAAGATTTTGGATCTTTCATCATCAAGCGTAATATCCAGGTTTATGGTTTTTAATTATTTTCTTGTGATGTTTGCTATGAGTATGAGTAACTAAATTCCTTGGTTTGCGGATTGGTTGTGAACGATTGCATGGTATTTATGCTATGAGATGATAATCGTAGTTTTAGTTTAACACAATAGATTCAATTCCGTTTTTGGGTTTCAATTATATTGAAAGATATTTTTGGCTCTTTAATTATTAGGGTTTGATTTCTTGCACTTGCGTGGAGAGTCAAACATAGCCATTGTTGTGTTAAATAGTTTGGATCTTGGACCTTGCGGAAAAAAAAGACAAACTAGGTTTTTATGTTATTTGAAACTTAATAAATTCTGTTTGTTTTAATTGGACCTTGCGGAAGAATTAATTTACATAGGATAATAGAATTGCAATCCGTCCACCTAACCGTCCCAATTCTTAAATAAGTGAATGAACCCTAAAATCAAGATTATTTCTTATATCATCAAAATAGCACAAAGGGAGTGTAATTGTAATCACCAATCCGTGAACTGGTTGTTATCTCTTGGTTTAAATCTTTGATTTCTTGTGCTAGTTAAGTTAGTTGTTTTTATTGTTTAGTAGTTAAAAGTAGTTTAATTAAAAATCAAATCAAAAACCCCTTCTTTGGTTACTCTTTACATTAATTAAATCAACTTGTTTATCCACGAGTCTCTGTGGTTCGACCCTTACTTTTGTATACTGCTGCTTCGGCACTTGTACACTTGCAAGGTTTTATTACACAGTGGATTTTATCCATTAGGGACACACATTCACACTCACAACAACTTTCCACTTATTATTCTCTACCCCACTTTATCTCTCCTACTTTACTTTTCATACTCACAACACCTACTCCACTAACACCTTTTCCTTAATCCCCGTGTCCAATCCAAAAATCCTAATTCGGGTGAGACGGAGGGAGTATTTGATTAAAATATAGTACTATCCCTAAAAAAATTTAAATCATTATAATGTTTTTTAATTATTTATATTCCTCACATAAAATTTGGAAATAAAAACTAATTTGCAATATTAATATAATAATTAATGAAGCAATTACTTATTTATACCCAATAAAATATTTTTTTAATAATATTTATTATTAAAAGTTTGATAATTATTTTTGTTTCAGCCTTTTGAATTTAGAATTTTCATTAGGCCCCTTAATAGCTAATATCAATTCAAATTCACCCAATTTCGTTAGTCACGTGCTTTGAACATGCTTTTTAACTGACTTTCTAACGAAATCCATCAAAAAGACCTGATTTGGCGAGTTTTTAAATCATGAAGACCCGATTTGACAAAAAAAAAGACACTCAGGGTTCGCTTGGAAGGGTGGTATGGTACTTCAGGGTCTAAATTGTCATTAACCCTATTTTTTTGTCATTTTAGGAAAAAAAAACACTTACTTTGGGACTAACTAAAAAAGAAAAGTGGACACTAACTCACGGAGAGAGTAAAACAGAAAAAATATTATAAAAAAACTTAATTGTATTTATTTTAGATTTTTTGTAGGAAAATAATTTAATTAACATTTGTTAAGAGCTAGGGGGCGTAGTGAGATAATTTAAACTATAAGGTTTATAATTACAATTTTGAAAGAAGCTTGTTACGTTTTTCCTCTATTTTCGTTAGTTTTTTATCGAGCCATCCAAAATTACACCTGATTGCAACAAAAAGACATATTCAGTAACCAAATTGTAACGAACACAAATTAGATAACCAATTGAAACATGTTGACAAACTCAGGTAACTAAATTGTAATTTGCCCTTTTATAATCTATCTAATTTTGTTTTCTTAGTTGAAGATTCGGTTTTATTGCTTAAATGGGCTGTAATTTGGTTAGATAGTTGTAATATTGGGTCATATAATTTTGGAGTAATTTTAGTTATTATAAAAGGATTACTTGGTTGGGTATTGTCTTCTCAAACATCCTGTAATTTTTCTCTTTTTGTGAACTATATATGCTAATGCTTTCTTGGAATCTATTTGATACTTTGTTAAATGAATTAGTATTTTGAATTGGGGATGGAGATGGAGTTGGAGAGCTATTGATTTCAAATTCACTATAAATATTTTGTTTATATACTTGACTTGTAATGCTATCTATTTTATTTTTGACTCTATGTACTTGTTGTCTTAAGGTATGAAGTGATAGATTTGTCCAGTTTGATTGACAATATGTTTATTTATTTATTTCTTTTGCCTTTTTATTTACTGATTCTATTTCTATTATGGGTTGTATTTTAATATTTTTACCATTCTTATTAAAGTAAACTGATTCTAACGGTGGTTTTTCTCCTTCATAACAATCATTTGCTGGCCCATCGGGTTGTGTATTTACGTTGTTCCATCGTCTTATTTTCTTAAAAACACTAATTCTGTATATGTAGTCATTTTCTAAAAATTCAAAAAATGGTACATGTCTTTCTATGTTTTGACAAAAGTCATAATATTCACTCCTGATATACTCTTGTTCCTCATTTGTGTAATAATTAAATAACTTTATTATGTTTTGTTTATTATTATTGCTGTTGAAATTTTCTTGCAGGATTTTTTTATCTAAGACAAATTCTTTTTTTAGAACATTAATCGAGAATTCACTGTCTTCATAAGGATGAACAAAGACTCTTTCTCTATGAAGTCCAGCAGGGTGTGTATTTTGATCAAATGTTTGTTCAGTTGGCTTGGAATCGGAACATTCCGCTTGGGTATTATCAGGTTGTGATGTAGCATAATCATAATTTGTATTTGTATAATATATGTCTGAGGTAGAGTGTCTTGAAGGTTGGAAATTTTTGAAATTTTTGTTATTAAAAGATTGTGTTCTTTTGAATTTTACCTCTCTACTGATCCATCATGTAGTTGAATGATATGATCTACTGTTGTACTTTCTCTTTGTTGGGTTTTTGGTACTGTTTTGGGTGGGTAAACCCATTTTTCTGGTAAACTTATGTCCTTCCATTGGATTGTTTTTGGTATGGTAATATTAGCTTTTGTATTATCAATTTCCCAAAATACAGTTTGTCCTATTGGTTTTTCTCTATTTATTGCATTAGGGCTAAGACCTGTGTTCATGACTCTAAATTGTAATCTATAAAATATTTCATAAATGTGTGATACAGCTAACATATGATAATTGTGTGTAAGTATATCTAATGTTAGGATTTTCATAATGTGTGGGTCTAAAAGGGAAATAGTAAAATTTGGAAAACAGTTAAAATATATGGGTCCATTTGTTAAGTTTGTTTCTACTAATCCTAATATGGAATCTTTGTAATTTATGTGTCTACAATCTCTTAAAGCTACGTGTATAATTGTATCTAATCCTTCCGTTGTTAATGGTTTAATTGCGGTTTGTACTAATCCAATGTGTAACAATTTATATCTTTGTGATATATATTTAGCTATTGATTATTTGGAAAATAAACTCATTCTTTGATTATGTGAAAAAATTGGAACTACTCTTTTGTTTTAATTGCTCGTATCGACATAAAATTAAATATGCCTTTGTTTTTATATATTTCTGTAACTGATACAGTTGGTGGTTTCCAATTTGCTAAGGTTTGATTGTTCCATGTTACTTCTTCAGATAAAATATTATTATTATTTTGTGTAACTTCTTCATTAGTATTTGTCTGTATATTTAAATCACTCATTATATCATGGTTTCTAGACCTTCGATTCGAACGATTACTTAGCCAACTCATATTTTCATTAACTAATAGTCTAGATACACTTCCTTCTCCACTATGATGCACTCCCTAGTGACTTACTCTGTGGTGACACACCAGACACTTTAGAATATGAAAATAGGAATTGAATAATAACACACACGGATACCAAGTCTGGTGTATATATATACTCCCTCCCTCCCAGCTCACTTGAGACTTTTTGATCAAAACTGGTCAACTTAAGGTCGGTTTGACCAAAACTTTATAGAAATATTTATGTTCCAAAAAACTTTTTAAAAATTGTTACTGAGAGGATTTTTAATGGTGGTCATTTTACATTTTTTAAATTTTTGTTCGGATCATAAATATTTCTATAAAGTGTTGGTCAAACCGACCTTAAGTTGACCAGTTTTGGTAAAAAAGTCTCAAGTGAGCTGGGACGGAGGGAGTATATATATATATATATATATATATATATATATATATATATATGCAGGTGCTCAAATGAGAACATAAATATCGTGAGAACTGTGAGAACTTTAATATATTAGGTAAGAACCTAATGTATCCAAGTAATGTATCCAATGTATCCAAGTAAACCATTGGATACATTAGTTTTTACCTAATGTATCCAAGTAATGTATCCAAGTGAACCATTGGATACATTAGGTAAAAACCTAATGTATCCAAGTTCTCACGGTTCTCATGATATTTAGGTTCTCACAGGAGCACGACCCTATATATATATATAATTATTTTATAAAAATATAGTCGGTACACGGTATACCAGCCAAACTTATATATGTGTACCGTGTACCAACCAAGTATGAAGGATCGGTACGGTAGTACCGTACCAAACTTTCGGTATACCAAACGTTTGGTACGGTTGGTTGGCTTTGTTTTGTAGAAATGGCCAGCCCTATTGTATGGTGGGGGTGTGGATTGGATGGATGGGAGAGGAGGAGGTAGAGTAGGTGTGTGAGTGAAAGAGTTAACATTTTTTGGAAAATGACTTACGGAGGTTCCCCTCCGTAAGTCATTTTACAGAAAGCCTAGCTTATTTCCGTTGACCGTAAAATATTTTACATTGAATTATTTTTACATTTGGTTACCAAACACCGGAAAACATGTAAAACATTTTCCATAAAATATTTTATGACGAAACAAACGGAGCCTAATTAGGGGGAAAATTGTCTTTTTAAATAATTTATTGTAAAGATATTACTAGAGATAAGAAATGCATAATAGATACTATTAACAGTTACAATAATATTAACAATTCAATGATCATTTGATGATCATGTGTATGGGATATAAGTTAAACTTATGGGTATGTGTTGGGGAACACACACTGGAAATGACCCAAAGATGAGGTT
The DNA here is from genome assembly GCA_026119855.1 of Campanula takesimana. NCBI lineage: Eukaryota > Viridiplantae > Streptophyta > Magnoliopsida > Asterales > Campanulaceae > Campanula > Campanula takesimana. Next base: position 33,221 of record JAOWBW010002059.1, read on the forward strand.
TATGTCATGGTCATAATGTCATAATTAAACCTCTAAATAGTTATATCATTAAATCCCTTGACCTGATATTATTACGGTCTTTCACATAATGGAGATCATGTTTGACATATTCAAACGTTACTCTTAACCAAGTAATTATAAAGGATATGATTGACATGATCAAAGCTATGTAGGAAAGTGTAATAAGTCAAGATGGGATTTTCCCCTCCTTATGAGAGATGTCAGGCTTGGGCCCCTCGATGAATGGTATTGATGAAATGCATGGCCGTGCTCAAATGAATTGATGTTATTAATATCATTTGTGTTATCAAAACTATTTGAGATCGAGAAAAGTATTGGGAATTGTAAGTTGACCATTGACCATGGCTTACGCTCAATGATATCGTAGACAAAAAGGATTATGATATGTTCTATAAAGGATTCACGAACTTTGACAAGTTATATTAATTGGGTAGTCATGATGGTTTGCTAGAGTCCGCTTGTTGGTCCTAAAGACACAAAAAGGGTATGAAAAAAAGGCTAGAGGGGGTGGGTGAATAGCCTATTTAAAATTTTCAACCCTTTTTCAAAATTCAACCTTATGCTTACTACTTGAATTTTGCGGTCGATAACAAACCACGCGGTCAAGTGTAAAATGCACAGCGGAAGTTTTCGATGAAACAAGTTAGAGTTGTTTTTGATTGAAAGTGCGGTAGGGTAGGAATGTAGTAGGATAAAATGCGGTAAGTTGGAGTGAGGTAGGTTGGAGTGTGGTAGGTTGAGAGATTGGAAGTTGATGTCTTAGAGGTTTTGGCAAATGATAAGTTAGTCAGATTTTAGCTTAGACAATATGGAGAACATACAAACACAATTCACAATAATTTGAATATCTGAAAAGATCAAAACACTAAACGACAAACAAGATTAATATGAACAATAAGAACAATATTTGAAAGTAAAGTGCAGAATATAAAGAGCAGTAAGTAAATGACACAATGATTTGGAAATGTTCGATCTGTTAAAAGATCTACGTCCTTTACCAAGATGGCCAGTCTTGCATTTTGAATGAGGTATTGTAAGTACCCCAATCTGAAATCGACCAACCTTAGAGGAACTCTTAGCACCATTCAGGGATAAACTGATGGGCTGGGACCTCACTAGGATAAACTAAAAATTCTAGGACTGCTCTGGAATTAAACTTGGAAAAATCCAGAAGCTCGCCAGGCTGAGCCGTACAGATGGTTTGGACGCGGAAGGGCCTAGCCGTACGGCTGCTTTAGGCACCTTCAGTCCCTATAAATTGAGACCCTTGCTTATCATTTCAGGGGGGGGGGGGGAAATATAGTTTTGTAGGTGAAACTCTGCAAAAATACAGTCTGAGTGAAACACCACCAAACACTTGAGTGAAAAGAGAGGAAGATAGGCCATAACCACCATAGGTGAAGCCCCCTTCTCCCCATCTTCTCTCCATCTTAAACTCTTTTGTTCTTGTTTATGTTGTTTATTTACTTGCATTTCAAGCCTTGACCTTGTCAAGCACCTTTATATTGTAAGTCTTGCCCTTGTCAAGCACCTTTATATTGCAAGTCTTGTCCTTTCAAGCACCTTATATTCTTGTTATATACCTTGGAACCAAATAATGAAATGATTCAAGGTGCCCTCACATCCAAGTATGTAAAAAGGGATAAAACCTAAAGAAGATCATGATTTGTTAATTTCTTGTCTTTAAATAGCTTGATGATCCATTTTTATGGTGAAAGCATGTATCTTTATGTTGTATTTGGCCATGATGATCATGTTGGGTGATAAAGTTCCAATCTTTATCATCCCAACCTTGATTTAGCCTAAAATCCCACATTTGGGTCATAAAGATTCAATCTTTATGTCATTTTGTTGTCCCTAAAGGTTTAATCTTGTATAAAGATCCTATTTTGATGGTAAAGTTTGAATCTTTACTCATCAAAATGGCCATCTTGGCTCAAAGGCAACTTTCATCACCTTTTCTTAATAATTCCCCAATGATTGTCTTAATCACATCCAAAATTCTTGTTTTGGTGTCTAATCTAGTGATTAATGACATATGGATGATTTAATTTGTGTTTTGTTACAAAAGAATGGCTGGAAATGATCAAACAGTCCAGTTTCAGACAGAATGCTCTGTTTCTGTATGGAACTGGACTGATTCCTGGGAATCTGTTAAAATTCCCAGGAAGACCCCCTTTAGCCGTACAGCTACTTTGTTCAGGGGCATGTTTCAGTCCAGTCCCCCTTTAATCGAGAATGTTTACAAAAGAACCCCTTTCTGTTAAAATCCTAACGTTTTCTGTTAAAGTCAGTTTCTCCCGTTTTCTAAACACACACACACACACACACACACATATGCACTTTTCGTTAACAAACACAAGGGAGACTCGGCTTTGTCCGAGGCGGCTTGGGTGACGTGAAACTCTTCCCAAGCCGTAAACTGACCTCCGAACTCATAAATCTCTAACCATTTTCATTTGTTGGGTTAAAAGTTAACAAATGTGGCGACTCCGTTAAGTTTGTGAAGTTACACGTGTTTGGATTTTCTTCCTCGAAACGAACCCGTTTCACCCCGAGGGGGGGGGGATCCTCACAGTGGCGACTCCGCTGGGTAATAGAGTGTTTTTGAACTTCTTTTTAGAAGATTCGGAGGCATTCTTGTGTGGGTCAAACTCCCGTCCCCGTTTGTTGACTTTGTGCATTTTTGTGTGTACTTCATGTTTCTGTTTTGATTTCTGGGAATGAAACTGTTCTGGGATTGCCATAGACTGGGGCTTGACGATCAGAAGCTCAAAATTTGCAAAAAATAATGGATCTCCTGCTCTAGCCGTACGGCTGGTTTTGCCGGGCCCACAGAATGTTTCAAATTAACAATTTTGTGCAGGGAAGAAACATTCTGATGGTCCCCTTGCTTCTTCTTGTCCAGGTTCCAATTTACATCCTTTACTTGTGTACTTCTACCTTCTTTTTCTTAGCCAAAAATGGATTTTCAAAGATTGGTAATGCGCAAGTCTTTTGGACATAAAATTGAGTTTTCGAAACCTCACTGTGCATTACCCCTTTTTATAAATGTTTTGGTTTCTCAAATTCTTTTGTTGTGCACAACCTTTTTTGTACAAATGATTTTCAAAAGGTTGTTGTTCTTGTTGTAAAATTTTGGTTTCAAAAACCTTTGGTTGTGCACAACCTTTTCCATGTACAAAATTTTGACTCTCGTTTGTTCATATCTTTGCTTGATTACTTGTGCAAAATACTTGTTTAAATTGTTTGTTCATGTCTTGTATATACTCTTGTTCTTCCTCATGATATTAAAACGCATTGAAAATTTCTATTTTTGACTCAAAAGGGAACATAGAAGGCTTCACACAACGCGCACTCGACCTTGTCCACGTTCCAAAAACCCTTTAAAACCGGGATGGATGCCACGATGCAGCTTGATTGGTGCTCTTGCGCCCTTCTCGCGTACACGGGTCAATTCCACCTCCCATTCCGAGCCGAGTCAACCACACATGTCCGTGACACACAAATACCGTGACCTTGGTTGGTTTTTGGTCTAGCTCACGTCATCACGTCCCTAATACGTGTCCAAATGCTAATTATGGCCAAGTTAACGCCCGAGTCACGACTCCTTGTGAAAGCAAGTGTGACCAAGGTCATCTTTGACCCGGTCCTTGACTTATGCGTTAATTCTAACCATAATTAACCGAAGTCGTGTATTAAGGATAGGTTGACACCGCGTCATTAAGATCTAATGCTTGACCCATCCTAATCATCTTTAAGCCTAAGGCTAAGGTCCGAGAACCCTCGTTAAACGAGGTCATGTCAGAATTTTGTTAAAGCGTTAAGTCAATTTTAACCATAGCTGGGGCTTAATTGTGATAAGAATGTCCCGTGCATTGGAACTTTGTGACGTACTAGACCTTAGGTTCGTTTCTTTTGGTCGGTGGAAGTTGCGTGCCCTATAGGACCCTCGCCCGGGATAGTCATTCCTTGGGAGTGTGCAATACAGGTGAAATACGAGGGGTCTATAGGCGTAGTGATGGCCTCCACTGATCCAGGATTTAGATTAGTTGCGAAAAAGAAGATAAATCTTTTCCAACCAATTAGGAATAAAATGCGTTTTAAGTAAACAAGAACAAAAAAATATATGATAAATAAAGACAGTAAAATTTCATGTTGCATGAGCCTAAGCCTCTTCCCAAACACTAGCCCTAATTGGTACCCGAGTCTCAAATGGACCTCCTTCTCCTCCGCAGCTTGTAGGAAGTGGGTCAGGGTTCCTGGTTGTCGTCTAGTTAGTGCCGAGTCTGACAGTTCATCAGCAGCTTCACTCAGACTTCTTCGAATGACTAGTCCGGCAGGAAGTAGTAGTGGGGGTGACAACACAGTCGGTCCTAATGGGCTCACCAGGGAAGAGTTGGTACAAGCTCTAGAGGCCGCCAGGGCCAGGGAAGAAAGTGTCAGAAAACATCATGAAGATATGCAGAATATGGTTGTGGAAGCCATGAGACAAAGAGGGATAGCCGTCGTATTTGAGAATGATGGAGGTTTTGTGGAAATCACGGAGGAAGAGGAGGTTGAAAATGTACGACCCCTAGGTTATAACCGAGTTCCCCCTCCCCAAACTTACCCCAATGTGGCGGCCTCACGTCCCGCATTCCAAACCACCATCCACCAAAGTGTGCCTACCACCCAGTTTCCTTTCGTCCCGCCAGAAGGATCTCCCATGTGTCCGCCCGGATTCAACCCATATGGTCCGATCCCGACAAGCCGAAAACATTTAGCTCCGACCACCACCGGGTTACCACCTCCAGCTTTGCCGATTGTCTCCCGAGGGGTACCATACCCATTTCAATACCCGGTGGCACAAGCTTCCGAAGCCACTCCACCATGCATCCCAGCCAGTAATCGGGGGATATGGGTTTGTTTACACCCATGCACCACCTCAAAATCTTCCTCCGGTAATACCATCCACCACCGTGCCTCCGACAGTGATGCCAGTGACAACCCAAACCATGGGATCCATCAACTCTAGCCCGCACATGGACCCTCAAATGGGGTGGTTGGTGGAGAAGTTGAAACACATGGAAGAAAGGTTTGAGGGGATAAACGAGAAGAAATCCACCTCGGGAATCACCGATCCTGATAAAATTGTTCCCCTCCCTCACAGATTCAAAATGCCAGAGATTGATAAGTTTGATGGAACTGCTTGCCCACAGACTCATCTCAATGCCTACACCCTAGCAATGAGAGCGAAGGGTTGTACCGTGCAACAAATGGCCGATCACTTTCAACTATCTTTGAGAGGACATGCACTTAAATGGTTTTTTTAACCTAAAAGACGAATCTCGGGTCACATGGGACTGGATCAAAGAAGCATTCCTCACCAAATACCGGTCTAACTTGGAGTGGGAAACCAATCGCACTGATTTGCAAGGCACCTTACAAAAGAATGATGAACCGATTGGTGAGTTTTACAAGAGATGTAATTACAAGCTTGGGGAAATTTCCAATCCGCCTACTGAGGATAAGAAGCTTGATATCTTTCAGTCATGCCTGAAACCTCAATTGTGAGCTTTGATCAGTCACCATTTCTACCCTAATCTTCGGGCTATGGTAACCACAGGGTCCAAGTTTGAGAAGGCCCTCAGTGAACAATCCTCCGCTCAGGGCAGTGGTAGCTCCTACCGGTGCCGTCCTTCGACCACCGGCAAAGGGAAAGAAACCTCAGGGGTAGTTAACAATATCCAAGGGGAAAACCCGAGATAAGTCCCGTAAAGGGCCGGAAACTCAGAGAGACGTCCATATGTGAGGTTTGAAGATTTCGGGATGCCTATAAGCAAGGTGTTTGAAGCGTTAGTCAAACAAGGACTTGTGAAACCTTTGGTCAACTACCAACCAAGGAATCCCGAGAAACACCTCGACAAAAGTAGGAGATGTGCCTTTCACAATTATCATGGCCACAACACCGATGACTGCTCTGTGGTAAAACGCATCATCCTTGACCTGATTGACAAGGGGAAGCTTGAACACCCTCGTGGTCCAAATGTAGTCAAAAACCCCTTCCCCGACAACAGCACCGTCAACATGATTGAGTTCAGGCAAAACACATGAACATGATTGAGCTTGGAGGACCAGCACCGGTAACCTTCTTGGAATTTAACACCCCACTGGTGGAAATCGGGGAGAGGTGGAAGGACATATTGTGGGCATGTGTACAAGAGGGAAAGATGAAATTCCCCCGGATTGTATGGTGGCCAATATACTGAGTGCAAGGATCCCACACCGGAATGCCAGCGATTTAGTCGTGATTAAGCTCACTGAGCACAATCTAGCATATGATGAATACATGGCAGAATTGGAGAAGGCCGTTAAAGACGAGGTGGAAGGTCAAAGCCATAGTCCAAATAGGTGTTGTCCCCCTTATCATGAACATTTCCATGTCACGGAACCGTGTAGCTCCTCGACCGGCAAAAGATTGGTTAGAAGGGTATGCAACCACGATGAGGAAAATATGCCCGAAATGATGGGAAGCCCAGGAATGACTAATTATGAAGGGAACCTCACCCAAATGAGAGGGGAAATCCGCTCCTTGTCTCGTGAAGAACTCCAATTTCTCTATGAAAGTGATGACGATGAGGTGTCCTCCTCCTATGTGCCTCCCCGTGCCCCATCCCCAGGAATGGTGGAAGACTTCCCACACGATTTCCTATCCTTGCCACCACTATCACCACCACCTCAGTTTGGCGATGATGGGTCAATGTTTCCGGAATACTTTTGTTGTATGTTGACTTTGGAAAAACTCTGAGAGACCGTAGGAGTTTGGTAAAAGCAAGACACCCACCCTGTTTCCCTCAAAGAAATCCGTGAGTCAGCCTATGCCCCAAAAGGAATGACTACAGTAAATGAGTTAAGAAAAGTGTCGTGGCCTTACTCCACCAAGGATCTACCAATGCCCATGGAAGAAAAGGAGAAAGTAGATGACTCTGCGGAGGTAAGCGTGTTGACCTGCTCCGGGCAGGTGCACATGGAAAATCCCAAGAAGCCTCCACCACAGGAGCATCGCTCACCTCCCCTTTTGGCCAAAGAGACAGGGGATACGGATCTTGAAAAGGAAGACCCCATCCTTACTCAACTGAAAAGGACCCAAGCCAACATATCTCTTTGGTCCCTCCTTACGTCGTCTTACCCGCACAAGCTCAAGTTGGAAGAATGCTTGGCTCAAACCATGGTGCCCACCACGGCTACTCCCGAGGAAGCCGTACAAATGATTAGGAGTGTTCAGTATGGAAACATCATCACCTTCACAGATTTAGATCTTCCCAAATTCGGAGCCAACCACAACGAGGCTCTTTACATCACGGTACAGTTGGATGACCGTCGCCTTCCCCGAGTCTTGGTCGACAATGGGTCCGCCATGAATGTCCTCCCTGCCAAGATGATGGGCTTACTTGGTCTTAAGTTGAAAACCTCAAACCCTCCACAATCACGGTCAAAGCCTATGACTCAACGGCACGATCAGTCTTAGGGGTGGCTACCTTGGATATTTGGTTTGGGAAACAAGTGGTGCCAACGGAATTCCAAGTGCTTGAAATCCCGATCTCATTTACCGCTTTGCTCGGACGCCCGTGGCTTCACAAGGTCAATGGAGTGGCTTCTACCCTCCACCAATGCGTAAAATACGTACAAGGGAATAACCTAATGGTCATCTATGGGGACAGTGTCACCACGAAAGGAACAAACACCAATGGCATCCCTGTGTTGGAAATTAAGCACGAGGAAAATGGTATGATTTTGACTGGCTTCATGGAAATTCCTTCTAAGGCCCACGTTTGTTGTGTGGATCTCACACTCACCAAGGATAGAATTCCCCCCGCAATGAAGATGATGCGTCTGATGCACTACCTCCCAGGACTTGGCCTTGGAAAGGAGCTCCAAGGGACTCACAAAATTGTCGAGATCAAGGAGCAAAAGACGCTCCACGGCTTGGGGTATAAGTTAACTCCTGAAAACCACAATCTGGATAAGGAAATGGCCCGAAAGAAGAGTCAAGCCCGAGCCTAAGGGGTCTCTTACAAAACTCCCAACCTTCGCCCATATACCTTTGATATGAGCCGCTACTTTGTAAAAGGAGGAATCCAAGCTGAAGCCCCAACGAAAAGGGAACCAATGGTAACCAACTGGGACAAGCTCCAATAGGACCTTGTAAGATTCTGAGGGATGACCGCCAACCCCGTGAGAAGGGCATTCCTAGACACGCCCACAATTCCCAGTCCTACCAAAACCACGATAACACATGAGTACTCTTTCAAAGGGGTGCCTGAGATGGTGAAGCAATTCAAGGATTGGTCTATGGAAGGAAACGACAAGGAAGGAAAACCCGTCTGGGGTCAGAATGGTAAGTACGAGTTTGGAAAGTGGGCTCCCAAGAAAACCGGAGAGGAAGTCATGAGCGACGAATGGAATGGCGTGGTGATGTAAGGGTTATTTGGGGAAGAATTGGTTGTGCCAGATCTGATCGATTTAGGGAAAGAAATGGTTGCTATAATAGAGGATGGATTCCCCGAGGTCATCAACCCCGCACCTTGGTTGAGCAAAGTGGTATGCCTCTGAAGAATTGGGTGACTTTCTCCGGACCTATGGCCATCAAGGAAGAAATAATCGCAGAACTTGGATTGATTCCCCGCCCTCTAGAGTCACATGTCGTAGGGTCTAGTGTAATTGAGTCCCCTCAGTCTCTTGTCTTTGAGTTTGAGTCTATTTCCTCTGAGGGCCTCACGCTTGAGGATTATGATCTTGTAGCCAACATTGTATTCCCCTTTGCATTGAATGAAATGATGGACCTTTTTTAGTATCCCCTCATTGCCAATTTATTTGATGAAAAATTAACTAATAATCTGAAAACGGTTAATGATGAATCACCTAATAATGCAGACGTACTAAATGAACAATACATTAAAGAACTCTCAAAACAGGTTATTGACCGAGAGGAAAACCATGCCCAAGCTGCCGAAGAGGTTTTGGCCAAGGTGAATTTGGGGACTGCGGATGAACCAAAGGAGACAAAGATTGGTAGCTACTTCAAAGGAACCGAAAGGGAAGACTTGGTTGAGCTGCTCAAAGAGTATGTGGATGTTTTTGCTTGGTCTTACAAGGACATGCCAGGGTTGGATGCCTCGATTGTGGAGCACAAGATCCCCGTGGATCCCAAAGTGAAATCGGTTAAGTAAAAGCTTCGACGAATCAAACTGGAATGGTCTCTGCGAGTCAAAGAAGAGATTGATAAACTGCTCCGGGTCGGCTTCATAAGAGTAATAAAATTTCCCTCATGGCTCTCCAACATAGCAACAGTGACAAAGGCCAATGGAAAGGTCCGGTGTTGTGTCGACTTTAGGGACCTCAACAAAGTAAGCCCTAAGGATGACTTCCCGCTCCCAAACAATGACATGCTCGTGGATACAACCTCTAGCTTCGAGGTCAAGTCCTTTGTGGACGGTTTCGCCGGATACAATCAAATCAAAATGGCCGAAGAAGACCAAGAAAAGACAGCCTTTACCACCCCATAGGGGACCTTCTGCTATACCGTAATGCCTTTTGGACTAAGGAATGTTGGGGCTACTTACCAAAGGGCCGCGACCGCACTCTTCCATAATATGATCCATAAGGAAATAGAGGTGTATATAGATGACATGATCATCCATTCCAAAGGAACCGATGGGCAGCACCTAATCGACTTGAGGAAGTTCTTTGATAGGTTGAGAAAGCACTCCATGAGGCTCAACCCGGCCAAGTGCACCTTTGGGGTTTCCCGTGGCAAAGTTTTGGTGTACATGGTCACTGAACGCGGCATTGAAATCGACCCCCAACAGGTTAAGGCAATTGCAGAAATGAGGCCACCTCGTACTCAAATAGAGGTGAAAGCTTTCATGGGACGACTGCAATACATTAGTCGTTTCATAAACCAACTCACCCCCACGTGCGAGCCCATTTTCAAATTATTGAGAAAAAATGCCAAAGTTGAATGGAACGAGGAATGTCAAAGGGCCTTTGAGAAAATCAAAGCCTACCTTATCCATCCGCCAATCCTTTGCCCTCAACACAAGGATAAGCCTCTCTTGTTGGCCCAAGAGAAAAGAGATTCAAAAGTAGAGAATGCCATCTACTTTGTGAGCCGGAAACTGCAAGGGAGTGAACTTAACTACTCCGCCATTGAAAAGACGTGTGTCGGACTAGTATGAGTAGTAAGGAAATTGAAGAACTACATGCATTCCCACTCGATACAGCTCATCTCCAAAATAGATCCCATCAAATATTTGTTAGAAAATCCTTCTCTGTCCATGAGACTCGCCAAATGGTCATTCTTCCTAGTAGAATATGATATCAGTCATGTGACGCGAAAAGCAGTCAAAGGGAGAGTTATGGTGGAACACTTGGCAGATTTCCCTAGCAATGAAGAAAAGGAGACTGACCCCCAATTCCCTGACGAAGGGATATTTGCTCTTGAGGGCGAAAACAAATGGCAACTGTTCTTTGATGGCACAGCTTGGCCTTAGTGGAGGGACCACACCTCGAAAGGAACGTGAAAGAATTGGAAGTATACGGGGATTCGGCCTTGATCATCAACCAAGTGTCAAACAAATGGAAGACGTTGGACCCGAGGCTGCAAAAATGCCACGCCCACATGGAAGAACTCATGGCACAATTCAAAGAAGTTAGTTTCCACTACCTGCCAAGAGATCGCAACCGTTTTGCGGATGCCCTAGACACTTTGGCCTCATTAGTAGAAATCCCCAAAGGAAAGTCAATAAAACCCTTTAAAGTGGGGAGAAAGGAAAGTTCGGCAAACTGTTGTGAAATTGAAGGAGCCCCGGAGAAAGTGGAAGAGCCCTGGTACAACCAAATTTACCAATTTCTCAAAGAAGGAGAAGTTTCCTTCACAAATGAGAAATGAGAATACAAGGATGGGATCAAAGCCAAAGGTGTGGCAACCCTCAAATGGTTAGCATCTCACTATGTGATTTTGGGAGATATCTTGTACAAGAAACGCCATCAGGGCCTTCTTCTAAGATGCATAAACGCAAAGGAAGCGCAGGAACTCATGAAAGAGGTCCATGGTGGAGTGTGTGGCCCCCACATGAATGCTCGGGCCTTAATGCAAGTCATCCTATGAATGGGGTATTTTTGGATCTCGATGGATTTCGACTGCATATAATTCGTGAAGAAGTTTGATAAGTGCCAATGGTTCTCCAACCTTAATCAGCTGCCGCCTCATCATTTGTACTGCATGACAACCTGTAAGTACCCCAATCTGAATTTGACCAACTAAGAGGAATTCTAGGCACCATTCAGGGATAAACTGATAGGCCAAGACCTCACTAGGACAAAATATGGACACAGGGACTGTTCTAGAATTAAAAGATTGAAAAATTCAAAAGGTCGCCAGCATGAGCCGTCGGCTGCTTTGGGCACCATCAGCCCCTATAAATTGAACCCCTTGCTGATCATTCCAGGGGGGGGGAGAAACGATTATTGTTAGTGTTACTCTGCTACAATTACTCCAGAAGAGTGTTTAGAGTGAAAATAGAGAGAAAGATTGGCCTAACCAAACATAGGTAAAGCCACCTTCTCCCCCATCCTTCTCTTCATTTCATCTCCTTGTTTGTTCATGTTTATTTGTTCATCTCTTACATTTCTTGCAAGTCTTGTCCATCTCAAGCAATTTATATTTCTTGCAAGTCTTGTCCATATCAAGCAATAAATATATATGTATTACAAGCCTTGGCATTCCAAGCTATATATATATCACTATTATGTATACATATGGTCCAAACCATAAATGATTCAAGGTGCCCTTCACACTTTGTGTGAAAGTGGTTCTAACCTAAGGATGATCATGGTTTGTTGAATTTCTTACTTATAACAAATTAATGATCTATTTTAATGAAAAAGGCACATGTTTTGGTTGATTATGTTGTTCATTGGTAGCAAGGATGGTCATTTGGATGATAAAGTTTCAATCTTTATCATCCAAACATTGATCTAGCTTCAAAATCCCCTTTGGGGTCATAAAGACCAAATCTTTATGTCAAATAATGTTGTCCCAAGGTTGTATTTGGCTTAAAGATCCACTCTTGTGGTGAAAGTCCAAATCTTTATGTTGATTTTGTTTTGATTTGGCAATGATAATCATGTGGGATGATAAAACCTTAGTGTTTATCATCTTTCCCCTTGATTTAGCTTTGAAATCCCATTGAGTCATAAAGATTGAATCTTTATGCAATAATTTGGTCCCTAAGAGGTTAATAATGTATAAAATGTCATCTTGATGATAAAGTTTCCATCTTTAATCATCAAATGGTCATTTTGTCTCATTTGGTCATGTTCATCACCTTTGTGTGATTTTCTCCAATGATTGCTTTGATCACACCTAAACACTTGTTTTGGGATTCAATTGATGATCATTAGGCATAGGAATGATTTTGTTTAAGTTTGTTGTGTTGGAATAAAACTGGAATCAGAACTGTTTTAGTCCAGTTTCAGCAGAATGCTCTGTTTCTGCCTGGAACTGGACTGTTTTTGGACAAACTGTAAAAATTCCAGGAAGAGCATACTATAGCCATACGGCTGCTCTGGGCGCAGAGGGCAAAATGTCCATTTTGTCCTCTGATCCCTGTTTTCTTAATAAAAGACCCCTTTTCAGTTAAATCTTTGAATAAAAGTTAAAACAGACTATTTTCCGTTAAATACACACACACACATGCACTTTTGTTAACCAACATTAGGGAGACTCGGACTCATCCGAGGCAGCTTGGGTGACGTAAAACTCTTCCCAAGGCGTAACCTGACCTTTGAACTAATAGAATCTCTAACCTTTTCTTTTGTTGGGTTAAATAATTAACAAAAGTGGCGACTCCGTTAAGTTTTTGTGAGATAACCGCGTTTGGTATTTCTTCCCTAAAACAACTTAAAACAAACAAAATCTTTTCTTTGTTATCTCCTGAGGGACGGGATCCTTACAGTGGCGAATCCGCTGGGGAGATAAAGTGCTTGCAAACTTCTCTTTAGAAGCTTTGAAGGCACTTTTGTGTTTGTCAAACTCCCGTTTCCGTTAGTTGACTTTGTGCATATTTGTGTGTGTTTGCTGTTTCTGTTTGAACTGTTTTGAGTACATATGTTCTGGAAATGCAATAAGCTGGAGTATGATGATCAGAAGTTGCAGAAACTGAGAAAAATCTCAACCCCATGATTCTAGCCGTACGGCTAGTTTGGTAAAAGGGCCAGAATGTTGCAAATTAACAATTTTGTGCAGGGCAGCAACATTCTGAATGCCATTCTGCTTCTGGTTGTTCAGGTTCCAAATTTACAGCCTTACTTGTGCACATTACCTTTATTCTTTTGGCCAAAACTTGGTTATGCATGATCTTTTGTCAATAAAAATGGTTTCCAAAATCTCATTGTGCATAACCCTTTTCTGTAAAAATTTCTTGACTCTTCTCATTGTGCACAACTTGCGTTGTACAAATGGTTTCAATGAGAAAATTGTTCTTTTGCAAAATGTTTGATTCAAAATCCTTGGTTGTGCGCAACTTGGTACATATACAAGTTTTGGTCTTTGTTTGTATTCTTTGACTTATTGTGTATAAATTGTTTACTCCATGCTTGTTCATACTTGTTCATATCTTGCTTATGCCATGCTCATCATGTTGAAAAACAAAATAAAGATCTCTTTTTTGACTCAAAAAGGGAATATAGAGTTGACTTCACACAACGCGCACTTGACCTTGCACGTTCCAAATACCATTTAAACCCGGGATGGGTGCCAGATGCAGCACGATTGGCGCTCTTGTTCCCTTCGAGCGCGCACGCGTCCTTTCCACCTCCCCTTCCGAGCTGAGTCAACCACACATGTCTGTGACACACAAATACCGTGACTTTGGTTGGTTTTTGGTCTAGTTCACGTTGCCATTGTCTTTAAGCACGTGTCCAAAGTCAATTGTAGCCAAGTTAATGCCCGGGCTATGACTCCTTGATGTAATGCAAGCGTAGCCTAACCCGCCTTTAACCCGTGTGTTAATGACGACCACAATTAACAAAGGTCATGTGCTAAAGATAGGGTAACACCGTGTCGTTAAGCCCTAATGAATAGGTCATATTAATCATCCTTAAGCTCATGGTCGAGGATTGAGACACCTCATTCAAAATGAGGTCGTGTCGGAATATCGGTACAGCCTTCGGAACAGTCTCGATCCCGATTGGGGCTTAATCATGATTAGGATGACCCGCACATCGGGAACCTTGCGACGCACTAGACCCTAGGATCATTTCTTTCGGTCGGTGGAAGCCGCTTGCCCCATAGGACCCTCGCCCGGGATAGTCCGTCCTTGGGAGTGTGCAATACAGGTGAAAAACGAGGGGTCTATAGACGTAGTGATGACCTCCACTGATCCAGGACTTAGAATAGTTGCGAAAAAGAAGAGAAATCTTTTCCAACCAACTAGGGTCAGGGGCTTGTCCCGAATAGAGCAGGATTTTGCGTTAAAGGTCAATGTATGTTTTAAACTGTGTTCTAACCCTTGTCCGTGTGAATAAACATCCTTTGTTTTTTTTTTTTAAGAAAAATAAAAGAAAGAAATGAATTCATCGAAATGCATGGCTTAGGTCCATCCCCTAAACTTCGAGTCAAACACCATCCTCTCCTTGAGTCAAAGTTTCGTATGTGTCAGGTCTCTCTTACCCTAAAGCATGACTTCTCGAAATCCTGTCAAGTGCCTTCATAGGTTATTGGTCCTTTGTAAACATAGGAAATGGATGCTCGAATTGGAGTCATCGAAGGAGCCGTGAACGCTATACAACAAGTAGTGAGGCGGATGGAACACGACTAAAGTCGTTTACTAGGGGCCATTGCTAAAATGGAAGAGAGGCGAATCCCTGACCTTGAAAAGGAAACCGAGAGGATTTGGGTTCAAATTCTACACCCTTGCCTCCGAGAACTCTTGAAAGACTGGGAAAACGATTGGCACCAAGAAAGGCAAAGCGTGAGGAATGATATAAATTCGCTCAGTCATAGCCACCAAGAGGACATGAGGAGAGTAGGGACATGCATAAATGCAACGGTAGATGCGGTCCTTGACATCCGACCATATCTCAGAGGAAACCCCCAGAACATCCCTGTTGGGCAGGCGTCCAGCACTCCGAACACCCACACCGGTCCCCGGACAACCTTGAATCATCCAGAAGGTTCACCACAACACCTAAGCAGAAAGCTGCCACCGAAGAATGATAGACTCAAGGCGGTCATCCCCAAATCAGCTCGCAGTCCAAGGTTTTCCCTGTACCGTCGTTTTCGGGAACTAGGGATTCCAAGAGCCCAGTTGTTGGACCAATTGCTCAAAGAAGGGAAGATCCAGTTGCTCGACCCTAGCGTGATCTTAACTGAGCACCCAAGTCAACGGCTCGACGACGCTCTCTTCTGCCACTACCACCAAGGGGTGGGGCATTCTACCGGGACTTGTGATGCTTTAAAAGACAAGATCCAGGAGCTCGTTGATGAAGGGATCATCACGAAGCAAGGCAATGAGTGGGTTTGAAATCAAAAAAAAAAAAAAGAAGGAAGATGATTAGGAGTGGTCTGGTCTCGTAGGTTCTAGAGAGTCTTTCAAAAGTCCGTTGTTGTAGACACCCCGCCTTGGACCGCTCACCCCGATTGCACATTTGATTTTGTGTTTCTCCCCATTTTAAGTGTTTCTCGTTAGTTTCTGTCACTTCCGTTAAGTTCCTGACTGACTTCGTTAAGTCCAGGGACTAAACTGAATGACAGGGCTGACTTTCTAGTCCATTCTGTCAAAATTGCCTTCTCTGAGTCGCGCGCCTCCGACAGGAGGAGCCAGGCGCGCGCGCCTCCCGCCCCCAAAGCAGGAAGCGCGCGCCTCTGGGCGTCAGTTACAGATTTCTGGCCAGGATTCCCTCCCTTGCTCAATTTACAAGATTTTGCCCGGGAAGGATTTCTTGGTGACTGAGTTTTGGCACCAAAAACACCCCTCTTTCACCTATAAAAACCTCCCTTTACCTCCATTTTCAAGGATCGAAAAATCATCGGAAAAACCGGATCGAAGACTGAGACCGAAAATTGAACTTACAAAAACTATACCAAAATCACTTTCTAAAGGTTCTCCAAGGATTTCATCAAGAAATATTTGAAGGTCTTCAAATTGTAGGTAAAAGTCCATCTTTTCCTTCCTTTTCTACTTCATCTCCTCTCTCTTTTTACTTTAATCAAATGTGCAATCACCCAAATCATTTTGGGACATGACTCTAATGATCACCTCATCTCATTGAGGTTGGTTAAGGAGTCATCTCCTACATTCCAAATCTTATTTTAAATCCCCCCTTTTCATGACTTAAAGAAGAAGAAGAAGAAGAAGAACATTTTCATTCATGTAGATTTTGATCAAGCAAGACCAACTTTAGTTAGGCGAGATGGGTGTTTCGGTACTTCCCATCTCGTAATCTAACCTCCGAACCTCAAAACAAAGAATCTCTGTTTTCGTAATCAAACTTAGGCTACAATCTATAGGTTTTTCTTATGTTCCTCAAAACATAGGTGGCGACTCTAAAAACAAGTTAGACATCCTAGGATAACACACGCGCTCTAGCCTAAGGCCGTGGTTCCCCCGGGGTATCTACAGTGGCGACTCTGCTGGGGACTTATTAGAGGGTTAAACTTGCGTTCTTAACTTTTGGTGTTCTAATTTCTATTTTCTGGGCATTCTGGTAAAAGGGGTAGGAAGCGCGCGCGTCCGGCCTTCTAGGCCTAAAGCGCGCGCCTCCGACCCTTATTATCAGAATCGCCCGCCTTCCTTCTTGTCCTTCAATTTCATATTTCTGTGCTAACAAGTTTCTGCAGGGGAAAGTTACATTTCTCAAGTGTCTCAAGATTGATCTCCGCACTCACCTAAGTGGGGCTTGCTACTCCGACTTCTCCCAAATGTATGAGGCGGGGGTACGCATGGATGACTTGCTCAAGGAGATTAAGAAGACCACTCCTACTTACCGCTACAAGGCCGCTTCCAACTCCACAAAAGAGGCCTCGGTCAACGCCGTCACTATTGACAAGGGGAATTACAAAAAGGTTCCTCCACCTCAAGGGAAGAAGTCCCGAAGTGACCGTGTCTACACGCCTCTCCAAGGCATGACTCAAACCGAAATGTTCGAGGTCCTCAAGGCAAAGGGTCAAGTCACACCCGTGCAAGGGTACCAACCCAAGACGGTCCACCCCAATCATGCTCACCACAAGTATTGTGGCTACCACCAATATAGTGGCCACACCACCGAGGAATGCTTCGTTCTCTGCAATGTCATTCAAGATCTCATAGATAAGAAAGAATTTGTAGTGACTAATGACGAGCATGTCAATGTAATAGAGATAGGAGAACTCGAGGGGACCACCCATTCAATCCCAATTGTGAATGGGGGCCCCAATGTTATGAATAAACTTGACAATTCTTGTTATGTAGTGACTTACGATGAGGTAATGAGGGAAGTACTAGAGAATAGGAAAAAGAAGCAAGATGGGAACGTCAACATGCTAACTCGATCCGGTCGAGTCATAGCAAGCAACCCTTCCACTTCCGCACCGAGCTCCTCTTCTCAAAAGCCGAAAGCTCACAACGCTCCCGAAGATCCTCTACTTGTCCAACTCAAGAAAACTCAAGCCAACATCTCTATTTGGGACCTCATTGCATCCTCAAAGAAACACCGAGATCTTGTCATCCGCAATCTCGATGATACATCAGTCTCTCCCGATACTACTTCCGAGGACCTCACGGCAATGATTGGTCACATTCATTTTTGCAACGTCATCACCTTTGCCGATATGGACCTTCCACCGTTTGGTTCCGACCACAACGAAGCTATTTACCTCAAGGTACGAGCAAGGGGGAGGCCCGTCTCAAGAGTCTTAGTGGACGGTGGTTCCGCACTCAATCTCATGCCTGGTAGAATCATGGGCATACTGGGGCTTAAGGATTCCGATTTGAAGCCTTCTACTCAAGTAATCCGAGGTTATGACAGCACCGCCCGTACAGTCATGGGGATGATCGAAATAGACATTGAGTTTGGGAGCATGGTCATGTCCGTTCCATTCTAAGTGCTTGATAACCCGGCCTCGTTCAACTTACTGTTGGGTCGACCATGGATTCACAGTGCTAATGCCGTACCGTCAACTCTCCACCAATGTGTCAAGATCCGAAATGGTGATGAAATAGTGACCGTAATGGCTGAAAACATCACTATCCACAGAAAAGGTGAGCCCGTCCACCAAGTTCAGCATGGTCTACCAGACTCCACTCTCTCCGGCGTCTCAATCAACGCCATTGACAAAGAAAGGGGAAACGGATCATGGACCCCCAGCAATCACAAAGTCCTCCGCATGATGAGGAATATGGACTACTTCCCTGGTTTAGGCTTAGGGAAATATCAGCAAGGAATCCTACATCCCGTGCAAGTCCCATTTGTCAAGAACACCTTCGGTTTGGGGTATGAGCCTTCCAAAGAAGACTTGAAACAAGAGCAAGCGATCAAGAACGAAAAGGCCCGAGCTCGTAAAGAAGGCCGTAGGTATGAAGTCCCTAATCTAAGGCTTTATCGCAAGACGTTGAATGGTTATTTTGTCCGCCAAGGGGAAGACGTTCCATACATGATCTTTCCCGAGCCGTGGGTTAACAATAAAGGTGTCAAAAAGCCCGGCCTCGAAATCTTCTCCGATTGTGAGGTCCAGATATCCGACAGAGAACCAACTCCCATGTCGCCCCGTGAATGGTGGGGGAGGAAGATGACTATAGAGTCCGAGACAGAAATCACCGTGGGGGAAGAACTTATAGATTTAGCCTCCATGTTTGAAGAGCTCGCCGTGATGAATAAATGCCAAGTTAACGCCATCCATGACACCGTCATCATGAACGATCCCGCCAAGCTCCGAGCCGATCAACAATTGGTATTCAACAAAAGGGCCCGTGGTATCCGAGGAATTCTTAGTCCAAGAAATGGGTTGCATACCCCGCACAGCAACAAAGGAAGAGCAGCTCACACTTACCTTCGAGTCCGAGAGTGTCTCTAATACCCTCACCCAAGAGGATTTGGAGGCCATAGCCGAGCGTGTGTTTCCTTTCTTTGCTAATGAAAAATTTGATATTTCTGAGTACCCTGAGATTGCAAACATCATAAATGATGAATTAACTAATAATGAACTTAACGAACAAGTTAATAACGATTCAAATTATGATGAAATAGACCACGAAAACACAACATACTTAAATGAACTTGCTCAACAAGTCCGTAGTCGTGGCGAGAATGGTCCAAAGGCTGACGAAGAATTGCATGTTGTTAATCTGGGTACCGAAGAAGAGCCAAAAGAAACCAAGATTGGAAGCTTCTTCAAGGGGGACGACAAAGACAGATTGACTGCACTACTACGGGAGTTCGTGGATGTGTTCGCATGGTCATACAAAGACATGCCGGGTTTAGACAGAAAGGTAGCGGAGCACAGGATTCCGATCAGAGAAGGTACCAGGCCAGTAAAGTAGAAGCTCAGAAAGATCAAGCCAGAATGGTCTCTGCAGGTCAAAGAAGAGATTGAGAAGCTCCTCAGTGTGGGTTTCATCAAGGTTATCGAGTATCCGACATGGTTAGCCAACATTGTGACAGTCAGGAAGGCGAACGGCAAGGTTCGAGTTTGTGTAGACTTCCGGGATTTAAACAAAGCTTCCCCAAAGGATGATTTTCCACTCCCTAATATCGACATGCTAGTCGACTCCACTGCTGCCTATGAGGTTCGCTCATTCGTGGATGGGTTCGCTGGGTACAATCAGATTCTTATGGCCGAGGAAGATCAACATAAGACAGCCTTCACAACACCGTGGGGTACCTTTTGCTACACAGTCATACCATTTGGGTTAAGAAATGCTGGGGCTTCCTACCAAAGAGCCGTGACAGACTTGTTCCACGATATGATTCACAAAGAAATCGAGGTCTATGTGGACGACATGATCATTCACTCCAAAGGAACCGATGGTCAACACCTAATCGATCTCCGCAAGTTCTTCGAAAGGTTTCGTCAACACAAGATGAGGCTCAACCCTGCAAAGTGCACATTCGGGGTTATCCGAGGCAAAGTTCTTGGTTATATGGTCACTGAAAGGGGAATCGAAGTATACCCCTCCAAAATCAAGGCAATCATTGACATGCCTCCTCCAAAGACGCAGAAAGAGATTAAAGGTTTCATGGGAAGACTACAATACATCAGTCGGTTTGTGCACCAACTCACTTCCATGTGCGAGCCAATCTTCAAGCTACTCAAGAAGAATGTGGCTCTAGAATGGACCGACGCGTGCCAAGAAGCCTTCGACCAAGTAAAATATTACTTGACGTGCCCTCCTGTTCTAGTTCCGCCGCACAAGGAGAAACCTCTGTTGCTTTATCTCACTGTCAATGATGAAGCCCTAGGGGCTATGTTAGCACAAGAGCAACGAGAGTCCACAAAGGAGAACGCCATTTATTTTGTCAGTCGCCGATTCCAAGGAGGCGAAAAGAACTACTCCGTCTTAGAAAAGTCATGTGCAGCATTGGTTTGGGTCACTCAAAAGCTCAAACACTATATGGAAGCTTTTCCGATCAAGCTAGTAGCAAAGGTAGACCCTCTCCGCTACATCTTCGAGAAGCCTTTCATGTCAACAAGAATAGCCAAATGGTACTTCATGCTCGCCGGCTATGATATCACTTACGTCACACTAAAATCCATCAGGGGGAAAGTGTTCAGTGACCAGCTTGCCGAATTCCGTGTGACGAAGTGAAGGGGGAAGATGTACAGTTCCCCGACGAGCATTTAATTTGTACTGCAACCGAGGAAGACAAGTGGCAACTTTTTTTCGATGGCGCCGCCAATAAACACGGTTTTGGTATAGGGGTATTACTTGTCGATCCAAAAGACATCTACACTCCCATTGCCATACGCCTGGAATTCGAAGCTACCAACAACATTGCCGAGTACGAAGCATGCATAGCAGGGCTCGAAGCAGCTCTCGAAAGAAACGTCACGGAACTAGAAGTGTTCGGCGACTCTTTGCTCCTTATCAATCAGCAATCGGGTAAATGGCGAACCCAAGACCCGACTCTCCAACAGTATGGTCAGCACCTTGAAGAACTGGTTGAACAATTCCAAGAGATCACTTTCAACTACCTGCCAAGGGATAAGAATCGCTTCGCTGATGCACTGGCCACTATAGCTTCATTAGTTGAAATGCCCAAAGGGAAAATGGTGAAGCCTTTCAAAATTGCTCGAAGGAACAGTCCGGCATATTGCATGAGTATCGAGATCAACAAGGTTCAAACAAACTCTCCGTGGTATTCGGATATCATGAACTTCCTCAAAGACGACACTTATCCCGAGAACATCAATAAGAAGTCTCAAGCAGCTCTGCAAAGGTTAGCCTCTCGGTACCTACTGATTGGGGACCGAGTCTATAAAAGGCACCACGACGGGATCAATCTCTTATGCGCCAATGAGACTGAAGCTCAAGAGATAATGTGTGAAGTGCACGAAGGAGAATGTGGACCCCACATGAATGGGTTTATGCTAGTCAAGAAGATACTTCGCATTGGTTACTATTGGAGCACTATGGAACGAGACTGTATCGAGAAAGTCAAAAGGTGTGCCAAGTGCCAATTCCACGCTAATCTGCAACATGCTCCACCCTCACAACTTTACAACATGGTCACACCTTGGCCTTTCTCTTGTTGGGGGATAGACATCATCGGTAAAGTTCATCCTGCCGGAAGCAATGGGCAGTCATTTGTCCTAGTGGCAGTCAACTACTTCACAAAGTGGGTCGAAGCACAAGCCTATCGGACCCTCAACGCCAAGAAAGTGGCCGAATTTGTAAAGATTAATATCATGTGCCGATACGGCGTGCCTCATGAAATCATTTCCGACAACGGCTCTCACTTCGAGAAGGAAATGGATGCACTTTTGGTAGAATACAAGATCACCAAGCACAAGTCATCTCCTTACCGGCCCCAAGCAAATGGCGCAGTCGAAGCAGCAAATAAGACCATCGAGACCATCGTCAAGAAAATGGCCTCAACAGGAAGGGATTGGCCCGAGAAGCTACCATTAGCATTGTGGGGCTACCGCACATCAATACGATCCGCAACAGGAGAAACTCCTTATGCATTGGTCTATGGTTCTGAAGCCGTACTCCCTATCGAACTTGAAGTCCCATCTCTACGGGTCCTCCTCGAGAATCAAGTCAACGAGGTCGACTGGATGCAAAGTCGATATGAACAACTAGCCTTGCTCGACGAGAAAAGGTTAAGAGCACTCGAACGCACAAGGGCGTATCAGCAAAGGATGGCAAGAGCTTTCAACAAAAAGGTGAAGCCTCGAAACATCAATGTGGGAGATTTGGTTTTAAGACAACATCCTCCTAATGCCATGAATCCCCTGGGGAAATGGGGACCCCGATGGATCGGTCTGTACGTGGTCAAAAAGATACTAAGCGGTGGTGCATTCCGGCTCGTGGATTTAGATGGTGACCAGCTGCCAAAGGAGGTCAACCTCGACAAGCTCAAGAGGTTCTACGCTTAATAAACAAAGACCATAACAAAAAAAAAAAAAAAATCGCTCGCTAGGTTGAAAACCCGCAAGGGCGGCCTAGGCAAAAATTAGAGCACGTGCAAAAAAGAAGCCCACTAGATTGAAAATCCGAAAGGGCGGTCTAGGCAAAAAACAGGGTGCACAACCAAAAAAAAAAAATGGTCTTTGTTTGTTTGAACTACGAAGACCTGAGCCTCCCAACTGGAGGAACGTAGGCAACCTTCGGGTGCGGTCTAAAACATATCAAAAATACCCAATTCACTTCAAATAACAAAATGCAATTTTTATTCATTCAATGAACTATTCAAACCATTACAACGGATTTATTGAGCAACAAAAGACATCAAAATATTAAATCCTAAAACAAAGTGGTCTAATTGCAATCTCTTAGGGTACTAAGAAAAATCCAATTTTCTCTTAGCTTTCAAAGGACCACCCGATCGTCTCTCAATCCTTTTCTTCTTGGGTAACGGAGGAGCACTGATACGCACCGAAACCTTCTGTGTTGCAACACGTCTCCTAGCATAAAAGTCATCCAAAGGAGTACCGAAAGGGTCAGCGAGAATGTTACTTGAATCAGCAGCAGCCTCCCTATATCTCAAAGTGCTGCTAGGCTCAAAACCCTGTCCCAACAACTCGGCACGAAGCACATCAACCCAAGTGGTGCCACGGTAAAGGGTGCCAAATAAATAGTCCAAGTAGCTCTCGGGAAGGAAGACACTCCCCCGATACAGAGGAGCGAAAGCCCAACGATTGCGGTCATCTCCCCAAGCCGACTGAAGCTCACTCGAGAAGCCAGGACCCATGTAAGCAACTGGACGAAGCATTCTATCCCTCGGAAAAGGAATTGTCTGTTGACGACCGAACTGCCGCAGAACCCGCTCTGGCTGGTAAAACGAAGAATCTCTCAAACCGGGTACAACCACGTGCTGAAAACCAAGAGTCCATTCCACAAAAGGACGAAGACCCCAAGAAGGAGGACACCACTCAATATCAATGGTCACCCTAGAGGCAAAGAATTTCTTCCAACATCTTCAGATAAATCCCGGATCAACAACTTCCTCCTATGAACAGCAAAAGGAGACAAATCACCATCCGGAGAATAGATCTTGAAGTGTTCTCGGAGCCATATGGTCAAGAGCAAAGGGCTTCCCCGACACATCTTGCCCGTCCTACGTAACTCATCAAGACCGTGCAACGTCTCCCCTACAATAAGAGGGATTACACTAAATTGCTGCTCCTTAGCTTGCAAAATAATCTCAGCCAACTGCACGTCCGCAGTCCCGAAAGGTGTAACAAATAGTACTTCGCTGAAGAGACAAACGGCCATGGCATTTCTTTTGAAAGATTGAACCATCGGGTCCTCCGAGTGTAAACTGAAGAACATCGGCAACTCAGTTATGTCAATCACGGTACCATGCAACATCTTCCTCACGTCCTCAACGGGGAGATTCAGTAACCCAACCCAAGAGTCGATGGCACCACGGTGATATTTAGGGACGGCAATCCGACCGGCCAAAGGCATGCCAAGGATGGCCCCGAAATCGTCAACAGTCGGCACCATTTCATTAGCTGAAAGGTTGAAGGTATGGCTGTCGCAATCCCAGAAAGCCGCGGCAGCTCTCAACAAATCCCAATCCGGCTTCAACGTCCGCAAGGTGAAAAGAATTCGGAACCCGAAATGTTTAATGAAGGCCTTCTTGGGATGGGTCTTGAAAGAATACACAAAAGTGCCCAAGTCCTTTTCATACGCACTAACGACCTTGGCATCAAGGGCAAAAGAATTGGAAGCCATGGAAAATGTTGATCACAAGCGAAGTTAAGCAATAATATGATGTCCAAAAATGGCAGAAAGGAGCTGTGAGAATCAAGTGGTCGAACAGAAGATGATATTATAGCTGTTGGGGGCTCTTTTGGTCAGCAAATGTCAAGCCCGGAATTCCGCCACCCAGACGCGCGCGCCACCCGCCAGCAGTCTGAAGTGCGCGCGCGTCCCAATCCTACATAGGAAGGCGCGCGCCTCCCAGGTCTAAATCGCTTCAAGAAAAGGGCCTTGTTAGAGATCTCCAGCCTAAATCAAGACACTGTCCCGATCCTCGGACACCCAGTTAGGCACACCTATTTCTGGTCCACCCTTAAGGCATGTCAAAAATCAAAAGTAGGATAGAAACGCCCACTCAAAAGTAGGCTGTCCTCTTCAAAATTCCGAACTCCCTAAGTTCTGTCACGGGTGCCACACCCCCCTCAAGAGTCAATCTCAACATTTCATCCCCAGCAGGAACATTTTTCTGGTCACGGTCAACTATGCCCGTACCCCGCAATTCAAAAGTCAAGTGTGACTCCAAACGGCATGAGACTTCAAAGCAATATTTCATCAAACGGGTTCACTAACGGATTCGTCAACAAGGGTTCACCAACGGACTCATCCAAGGGATTCACTAACGGATTCATCAAACGGGTTCACTAACGGATTCGTCAACAAGGGTTCACCAACGGACTCATCCAAGGGATTCACTAACGGATTCATCAAACGGGTTCACTAACGAATTCGTCAACAAGGGTTCACCAACGGACTCATCCAAGGGATTCACTAACGGATTCATAAAACGGGTTCACTAACGGATTCGTCAACAAGGGTTCACCAACGGACTCATCCAAGGGATTCACTAACGGATTCATCAAACGGATTCACCAACGGATTCATCAACAAGGGTTCACCAACGGACTCATCCAAGGGATTCACTAACGGATTCATCAAACGGATTCACCAACGGATTCGTCAACAAGGGTTCACCAACGGACTCATCCAAGGGATTCACTAACGGATTCATCAAACGGATTCACTAACGGATTCGTCAACAAGGGTTCACCAACGGACTCATCCAAGGGATTCACTAACGGATTCATCAAACGGATTCACCAACGGATTCGTCAACAAGGGTTCACCAACGGACTCATCCAAGGGATTCACTAACGGATTCATCAAACGGATTCACCAACGGATTCGTCAATAAGGGTTCACCAACGGACTCATCCAAGGGTTCACCAACGGACTCATCCAAGGGATTCTCTAACGGATTCATCAAACGGATTCACTAACGGATTCATCAACAAGGGTTCACCAACGGACTCATCCAAGGGATTCACTAACGGATTCATCAAACGGATTCACCAATGGATTCGTCAACAAGGGTTCACCAATGGACTCATCCAAGGGATTCACTAACAGATTCATCAAACGGATTCACCAACGGATTCGTCAACAAGGGTTCACCAACGGACTCATCCAAGGGATTCACTAACGGATTCATCAAACGTATTCACCAACGGATTCGTCAACAAGGGTTCACCAACGGACTCATCCAAGGGATTCACTAACGGATTCGTCAACAAGGGTTCACCAACGGACTCATCCAAAGGACTCACTAACGGATTCATCAAAAGGTTCACTAACGGCCTCATTCAAAACATTCATCCGGCAGGTTCACCTAACGGATCATGCCACCCCCTCTATCAACAAAAGCCGCTCACACAAGGAGCGCACCACTATCTCTCGCAATTTCAAATTCCTGCTTTCATCGAGTCTTTGCCTTTTCTTGATGATGTCCTCGGCGGGTGTTTTTAACTTTCGTCGACGCGTTTTGCTTTGCAATCCACGTCGCCGAAGGGCTCTGTAGACACCCCGCCTTGGACCGCTCACCCCGATTGCACATTTGATTTTGTGTTTCTCCTCATTTTAAGTGTTTCTCGTTGGTTTCTGTCACTTCCGTTAAGTTCCTGACTGACTTCGTTAAGTCCAGGGACTAAACTGAATGACAGGGCTGACTTTCTAGTCCATTCTGTCAAAATTGCCTTCTCTGAGTTGCGCGCCTCCGACAGGAGGAGCCAGCGCGCGCGCCTCCCGCCCCCAAAGCAGGAAGCGCGCGCCTCTGGGCGTCAGTTACAGATTTCTGGCCAGGATTCCCTCCCTTGCTCAATTTACAAGATTTTGCCCGGGAAAGATTTCTTGGTGACTGAGTTTTGGCACCAAAAACACCCCTCTTTCACCTATAAAAACCCCCCTTTACCTCCATTTTCAAGGATCGAAAAATCATCGAAAAACCGGATCGAAGACTGAGACCGAAAATTGAACTTACAAAAACTATACCAAAATCACTTTCTAAAGGTTCTCCAAGGATTTCATCAAGAAATATTTGAAGGTCTTCAAATTGTAGGTAAAAGTCCATCTTTTCCTTCCTTTTCTACTTCATCTCCTCTCTCTTTTTACTTTAATCAAATGTGCAATCACCCAAATCATTTTGGGACATGACTCTAATGATCACCTCATCTCATTGAGGTTGGTTAAGGAGTCATCTCCTACATTCCAAATCCTATTTTAAATCCCCCCTTTTCATGACTTAAAGAAGAAGAAGAAGAACATTTTCATTCATGTAGATTTTGATCAAGCAAGACCAACTTTAGTTGGGCGAGATGGGTGTTTCGGTACTTCCCATCTCGTAATCTAACCTCCGAACCTCAAAACAAAGAATCTCTGTTTTCGTAATCAAACTTAGGCTACAATCTATAAGTTTTTCTTATGTTCCTCAAAACATAGGTGGCGACTCTAAAAACAAGTTAGACATCCTAGGATAACACACGCGCTCTAGCCTAAGGCCGTGGTTCCCCCGGGGTATCTACAGTTGTGGACAATGTTTTATTGTTATTTTCCCTAAAAACCCTGCGTGGTAAGTTTGACTAGTCATGGTTTAGTCAGTTAATAGTCGAGTCAGTCCCTTGAGTCTGTAAAAAAAAAAATCGAGTTGTTCCTCATTAATGAAACAAGCTATTTCTCTTCTATTCTTCCTAGACTTGAGACATTATTTGAAAAATGTTTTAACTCTTGAAATCACTTTGGTTAGCATTAATAAGTTATTGCTACATCCCCAAGATGATTAATTGACTCCTTAATGCATAATAGTCAATAACGATTCATCAAGGATGAACGGGCCAAGTACAGATAGTAAATGCAAAAAAAATAAGCAACTAATTTTAACGATAATGGATGAGGTGATCAATTGGCATAAAGATAACACCAATGGCAAGGTTCTTTCCCTTCATACACTATACCCCGATGAAATCCCAAAGGACCACAAAATGCCCCAGCAGTGGATCAAGATGATGAAGTTTCACCCCAAAGATCATCCATGAAAGGAACCCCGAGATAAAAAAAAAAAAAAAAAGGGGGAAGAAAGAGAAGTGAATACGAGGACGAAGTCCACCAAAGGGTCCACCCCAAAAGGGCTCACAAAAAAAAAAAAGAAAAAGGGTCCACACCGAAAGAAGGATCGCCCCAGGGGGCCCGCTCCAAGGAAATTCACCACAAAGTGGTAAGGTCTACACCGACAAGGCAACAATACCTTGGTAGGGATGTGCAAACCCGTAGAAAGACAGTCCAAGGCCGAACTACGATGACCTGAGCTCCTCAAAATGAGGGGAACGTAGGCAACCTTCGGGTCCGGTCACAACAAGAAAGAGGATTATCCAGCCATGGCCTTCCCAGAATAGCCACATGCCTCTCCTTTGGTCTCATTAATGACCGATTCCCCCAGACAAAAGCCGATACCCAAACACGTCCCGACCTTGTCATTGGTCAGATCTTAATCTCGGTTGGTCACAACATGAATTCTCGTTAAAGTTAATTGCTTGTGATGGTATTAACTTTAAACACGGCCCGTTTCAAGGCAATCACTTTAATAATGCTAACTAATGGAGATTCAAATGTCTCGACAAGTCTTCTCTTCTACATCATAGGAAAGAGCCAAACACTAAATTGCTGTCCATAGGCTTCCTTCCGTATGAAAGGGAATCACTCCCGCAAAATGCCTATGTCTGTTTTCCATGTGTCCAGTTGCTCGAGTCCGTGTCATGAGTCAATCGGATCACTCCTAGGAAAGAAAAGGTCAGACCGTTGGTAACTGGAAGGGTCGAGTCACCTCGTAAGGATTGTCTCTCAAAAGGAATGGGGCTTGAGGAGGTACGCGGGAATGAAAACGCTCTGTGGAGAAAAGGAGACAGGGGCTTAGGGGTCCATTTTCAGCCGATAATGAAATGGGGCTATCGAGCCACCGTGGCATAACGAGAGGTTCAGTGAGAAGTCATGTTTGGAGTAAGTCTAGGTCCTGGTCCACAATACTGCCCCCGAAAAGAGTCTGTTCAAATCTCAAAATTATGGTAAAAAAGGTCAACGCGCTAATGCTTTGTTTCCCTTAAATTTTTCATGTCAACATCCTCTGCCGGTTGATTTTCCCGCGAGTGAAACTCATTTTCACTTGTGCAAAAGCATGTCCGATATGCGTCAAAATCCACACAATCAAGGCCAAACATGTCCCGGTAATTCCCAATGGCCCAGAAATGACGATAAAATCCCTCTCGAGGCCCAAGCTATGCATAAAAGATGAATTTACAAAATAAAGCTTTTCAAAGATAATACGTTTTTTTACACACGTTGTTCTTAAAATAAAACAAGAAAGAAAGAAAAATTGTTTAACATAGGTACATCCTAGTCTGAGTCCGGATAAGGATCCTCGGGAGGAGGAAAAGCCTAGTCTAAAGGAGCAAGAGGGCGAGGTTGATACTGGCTGGGGTCAAAGAAGAAGAGAGATTCCGCCACACTCGAGCCTTCACCCGAAGAAGACTGACCTGGGAAAAAGGAGGAAGGAATCTGGGAAGGAGGATCCGAATGTCTGGCCGGTGTGGGGTCCACACGCTCTAAGGCCAAATGGGCGAATGGGTCCGGGGCCATCTCGTGAGTGCCAGAATCCCAGAAAGAATCCCGAACAGAGGCCAAGTCAGCGGCACCCAGGGAATGGCACCGCACATAGGAGGGAGGCAGCTCTACGCTCGAAGCCCGTCTACGAGGTATCTCCTCAACGCCTACTAAATGCCGGCCAGGCGTAAAGCTGTATTCGGTCTGAGGCCCTTTGGAAGAGCGACCTACGAACTCCTTGAGCCACCTTTTGGCCCGTTTCATGAGGGAATGTCTCCCCAGCAAAGCACATGCGGCCACCTACACACAGAAATGGGGATGCTCAGTGAATGGAAAATGACAGTGTGAAAATAATACGAGAAAAGTAAGTAGGATGCATACCACACCCTCGGGCGCACCTGCTGGTGGGGCCCCCTCTCCCTCAAAGTACGTCGCCACCATGTGAACCCAGCGGTCTGAAAAGAGATAAGTGTAGTCCTGCCACACCGGAGGGGCCACCCCAGAAGCCACCACCTGTGGCGATCTCAGTCTCCGAGCCACAAAATGCCCATAAGGCTCGTCGGTGATGAAATGGGTCGCGGCCGCCCCCATCAGATATGGGTCGTCCCCTCGATCAGCCACAAACATAGTATCAGGCGGGTCCACCGGAGCCCTCTGCTGAAGTCCTAGCCCATGATTCCATAGGACTCTCTCCCCTAGATAAAAGGCCTCTCCCCGAAATCCTACCAACAACCTCCTCTGCCTGGTCACCTGGAGAGCTTCGCCCAAGTCAACATGAGGCTCTCCCTAGTTCTCATACCGCTCCCATGAAAAAATTGAGCCCCTCGGGCATTGGATCCCTCAACACTCCTCTGGCCTCGGGATAGCGGAAGGTGAGCCGTCCTTTGGAACCCCTTTTCTCTCGGGCCTCCCTAGTCCAACATACCACAGCTGGAAAAGTAGCAGCCGGGTCAACAGTTTGCCTCCAAGGATATTCCCTGAAAAACTCATAATACCATGCCTGAAGAGAAAGCAAAAAAAAAAAAAAAAGGTATTAAAAATAGGAAAGACAGAAAAGAAGAATAAGAAGGAGAAAAGTGGGAGAGTAAGAAGGAGAAAACAGAAAATGGAAAAAGGAAGGAAATATACCTCCAAACAAACTGGAAGTAGGCCAGGGACCGGCTCGCCTTCCGGCTGAATTTGTCGAGCTCCATATATAGCTCGGCCAACCCAGCCTCTCCCCAAGCAATGTCCCGAATGGTCTCGGGAGTGGTCAAAGTACCCAACAGGGGGAACATGCATGTGGTGTCAGCGTTGGCAAAGATGGTGTTACCCAAGAGAAGCCATACATAAGCTCATCCGAGCTGCTCGGCAGAAAATCGACCTGCTAGGTACCCCGGGATCATACCCCGAATAGCCCAATCCACCTCCTGAACCAGGATGCCCAAGCCCTTAGCAGGGCCCGAGAAACCGATGAGTGCCTCGATGTCTGCAGCAGTAAACCTGTTGGTCCAAAGGACTGTACGCCCATCAAAAGAAAGCCCAGTAAGGGCAGAGAAGTCTGCGGGAGTCACGGTCACCTCTCCCCAGCTCAGATGGAAGTGTGAATACGTGTGTTTGAATTTGGGATATTCATAGCAACATTAAAATATGAGTCGCCACGCCGTTTTAATTAAAGCCAAAACATTGAGAAAAAGCATGTTTAATGGGTTCGGGGGTCAAATTACAACAAGAGAAGAATATTGGACGTTATCACTCCTATTGCCGGAATTGATCGGTCTTTCTATCATGATGCGGTGTATGTAGTGTGTTAGTGATTGAGACCGGATCCGAAGATTGCCTACGTTCCTCTCAATGTGAGAAGCTCAGGTCAGCGTAGTTCGAGAGGAATTTAGAATAGGCAGAAGAATCGGGATCATGCATAATGAGGGGGGAATTACCTAAAGATTAGGTTTAGAAGTAGTTCCTAGATCATCCTTGGGTTGATGAACCCTAGATCATCATTGGCTATGAAATAACATGTTAACATGAAGATCGTAACCCTAAATATAGCATAAATAAGGTTTTAACCTAAGAATATGATTAACATGCGAAGAACATATTATGAACATATGAATGTCATGAAGAAAATATGAATAAAGATGTTAGGAACATGAATATTATGAAGAACACATGAATAAACATATTAAGAATATGAATATTATGGATCTAAATTAATAATATGGCAAGAACATGAAGAAAAAGTTAGAAAACTTACCTTTGTTGGTAAGAAATAACCTTGGATCTTCTTGGGATTCTTGAGAGTGTTTTTGGAGGCTTGAATGATTTGATTTGGGAGCAAAATTGTCCCTTAAGAGCTCTCAAATTCGGATCCCCCTAATTATGATGCAAGGGAGGTCTTTAAATAGGAAACTGATGGAGAGATCTGACGGTCAGGATCATCCGGAGCGGATGTGGCCGCGTGGCCAAGATGGAGGGCGGCGGCGACGTTGGCCGCGTGGCCAAGGTTGGAGCTTGGGCGAATGTGGCCGCGTGGCCATCGTTGCTGGCTGACTTAATTATTAATCTAGGGTTTTGCATGTTTTATGGAAACCCTATTTTGGCCATCTTTAAGATGTTCTAGAACAATGAGGTATATTTTGGGAATCCGGGACAAGTCTTTGCAAGGTTTGTAATTTCCCTAAAGTCCTTGTGTATTTTTGGGAAATCCCTAATAAACTCATTTTCAGGTCGGGTACTAACAGTAGCCCCTCGGCGACGCTTCTTGCAAGGCAATGTGGGGTCGACGATAATAGAAGGATCCGTCTGAAACATGAGTTTCAAAACAGATGAAAGGTAAGGGAGCGGCTGAACCTTGGCAGGCGACCTACGTATCCACGGGGGAATCAAGCCAAACGTAGTTCAAATCTGATGGGAAATTGGGAATGACTGTCCTCTGATGGGGAGCAACGTCTTCTGCTGGGGAAAGTGCATCTGCTGGGGATGATAGATGACCGCATCGGTCGGGTGGCTGAACCTTTTCAGGTTTCCTACGTATCCTCAGAGGAATCAAGCCGGTCGTAGTTCAGAGATATTGGGGAAAGACGAGATATCGAACTTCTGCTGCGGATAATAAACCTACGGATACTATCTTGTATGAAGAACGAACATTCGTAAGCAATGAAGTTATTTGGGAAAAATAAAGACTACGTCGTCTAAATAATCCCAAGCTGGAATGGTAAACGCAATCAGGATCGCCAGGGTTCCTGCCGATCGCGCTAAAGTAATGGATGCTGGATCTCTCGCAAACAGAAACGCCGAGGCTTCTGCCAATCACGATCGATCTAGGATGCGTATGTCATAGAGGCGCCGAAGTCTCTACAACCATACGAATCCTAAGCAAAAATTCGGTAATGCTAAAATAATAGATGCTGGATCTCTCGCAAACAGAAACGCTGAGGCTTCTGCCAATCGCGATCGATCTAGGATGCGTATGTCATAGAGGCGCCGAAGTCTCTACAACCATACGAATCCTAAGCAAATATTAGGAAATGCTAAAATAATAGATGCTGGATCTCTCGCAAACAGAAACGCCGAGGCTTCTGCCAATCACGATTGATCTAGGATGCATATGTCATAGAGGCGCCGAAGTCTCTACAACCATACGAATCCTAAGCAAATATTCGGAAATGCTAAAATAATAGATGCTAGATCTCTCGCAAACAGAAACGCTGAGGCTTCCGCTAATCGTGATCGATCTAGGATGCGTATGTCATAGAGGCGCCAAAGTCTCTACAACCATACGAATCCTAAGCAAATATTAGTAAATGCTAAAATAATAGATGCTGGATCTCTCGCAAACAGAAACGCCGAGGCTTCTGCTAATCACGATCGATCTAGGATGCGTATGTCATAGAGGCGCCGAAGTCTCTACAACCATACGAATCCTAAGCAAATATTAGGAAATGCTAAAATAATAGATGCTGGATCTCTCGCAAACAGAAACGCCGAGGCTTCCGCTAATCGCGATCGATCTAGGATGCGTATGTCATAGAGGCGCCGAAGTCTCTACAACCATACGAATTCTAAGCAAATATTCGGTGAAGAATGGAAATTTTAAGGGGCTTCCTGTACCCAAAGATAACGAACATCAGTCAAAATAGCGCTAAGGGCACCTAAAATGAATCAAAGGGGAATGTACTAGGGGTAAAACTGAAATTTTGCATGTGAGGCAAAGATGATGGATTGTTATGAAGTCGCAAACGGGATGAACTCTCGGGGAGTCACAAAGGTGATAGACTCTCGGGGAGTCACAAGGGTGACGGACTCTCGGGGAGTCACAAAGGTGATAGACTCTCGGGGAGTCACAAGGGTGACGGACTCTCGGGGAGACGCGAAGGAGATGGACTCTCGGGGAGCTGCTAATATGGGAAACATGATCTGGGTTCCGCTTATCCTAATTTAGGAGGGAATGAGGCTACGAGCCATTGAGACCAAGGTGTTAGGTAATGGAAAGGGAATAAGGAAGATGGTGATCTCCTAGTCTTGAGATAGGGATGCCAAAGACGTCACGGCTTCTTGGGCTTTAGATTATGTCTTGGAGATAATGTGGGTTTCCTAGGCTTACGGGCTAGGGATTGGAGTTCATTTAAGCATGAGGAGAGTATTCTGTCCTAGGCTTAGTGCTAGGGCTTGGAAAGGTTGAGGGTTGGGAACTTCCTAGATGTTAGGGTTTCAAACAAGAGTTTGGAAACTGGTGTTTAAGGCCCATGACTCTCCTAGGTTTGGGACTAGGGTTTAGGAATTTCCTAGGTCTATGAGGCTAAGACTTGGAGTTTTGATAGGCTCAAAGGTTTTAAAGGCGTTGGCTTTTAGACATAAGGCTGGGAGTTGGAAAGGTTGTGACTTCCTAGGCTCGATGATAGAGTTTAGTGAGGATATAGTCTCCTAGGCCCTGCGGATAGGGTTTAGAAAGAGTGCGACTACCTAGGCTTGAGGCTAGGGTTTGGAGCGAATACGAGTACCTAGGCTCGAGGCTAGGGTTTAGAGCGAATGCGGCTTCCTAGGCCTGAGGCTAGGGTTGATTAAGTTTTGGACAGGGCATTGTATCCTAGGTTTTGGGTTAGGGTTCAATAAGACGGGGGATTAAGATTGTAAATTTCCTAGGTTTCGAGACTAGGGTTTCGGGAATTTGGAAATGATGTTGCATGCGGGGCTTTGGAAATTCCCTAGAACTTGGGCTAGGGTTAAAGAGGATGTTGCGGTTTCCTAGGCTTGAGACTAGGGTTTGGAGAGAATGCAGATTCCTAGGTTTGGGGCTAGGGTTTGGAAAGAATATCGACTACCTAGGCTTGAGGCTAGAGTTTGGAGGGAATGTGACTACCTAGGCTCGAGGGTAGGTTTTAGGAAGGATGTGGCTACCTAGGATCGAGGCTAGGGTTTAAGAAGGATGTAACTTCCTAGGCTTTAGGCTAGGGTTTGGAAGGATGTAATTACCTAGGCTTGGGGCTAGGGTTTGGAGAGAATGCGACTACCTAGGCTTGAGGCTAGGGTTTGGAGGGAACGTGACTACCTAGGCTTGAGGCTAGGGTTTGGGAAGATGTGATTACCTAGGCTTGAGGCTAGGGTTCGGAGCGCATGTGACTTCCTAGGCTAGAGGCTAGGGTTTGTAGAGGATGTGGCAACCTAGGCTTGAGGCTGGGGTTGAGAGAATGTGATTGCCTAGGTTTAAGGCTAGGCTTCGGATAGAAGGTGACTACCTAGGCTTGTGGCTAGGGTTCGGAGCGCATGTGACTTCCTAGGCTAGAGGCTAGGGTTTGTAGAGGATGTGGCCACCTAGGCTTGAGGCTAGGTTGAGAGAATGTGATTACCTAGGTTTAAGGCTAGGCTTCGGATAGAAGGTGACTACCTAGGCTTGAGGCTAGGGTTTAGAGAGAAGGCGATTACCTAGGTTTGGGACTAGGGTTTAAAGGGAATGCGATTACCTAGGTTTAAGGCTAGGCTTTGAATAGAAGGTGACTACCTAGGCTTGAGGCTAGGGTTTGGAGAGAATGTGACTACTTAGGCTTAAGGATAGGGTTTGGAGACCGAAAGCATTTGAAGGTTTGTCTTGGTTTAGACCGAGCAAGTTTGAGGTCTAAGAGTGTTGCGGTTTGGGGCAGGTGAGCTTGATACCTCATGGCTGGATAGGCTCGATAGGTTAGACCTAGGCTAGAGTGCTAGGGTTTAGCTAGGGTAAGACTCAGACATGTGTTAAGGAGACCGGGGCCTAATGGAATGGTAGGCGTGAGATCTAAGAGATCGAAGGCTAGGCAGGGTAGCATTGGGACATAAGGTTTTCAAGCGGGTAAGTCTTTTGTCCTAGAGAAACCGCGTTATGGGTTAGGACCAAGCAGGCTTGAGGTCGGCCAAGGAGCAACGGATTGGGATTGGATGATCCTAGTACCTAATACGCATGTCAGGCTTGGATCCTAGAGTGTTTGAAAGTTTAAGCTAGGTGCGAACCATAGGTGCGGGAAATGGTTTTGGATATATGACCATGTTAGCGCTTTAGGTAAAGGGATTGAGTGTCCAAGACTTTGCTTGAGTACAATAGGTACCTAAGTTGGATTGGGTATGCTTAGGTCCTAAGTTTGTCTCAGAGGTCATTGCGCGTGACCAAGCTCGTTCGGCGATTGCGAAGGTGGGTTTGGTATGGGACCAAAGGTGTTTAAGCGCACGATTTTTGACTGGACGGGTTTTGATATGCTTAAGGCATGTCACGGTGCACAGGAGATCCTATGTGTTTTGAGCAGGTTCAAGGTTTGGACTTGTCGGGGAGCGATGTTTGAGATCCATGGAGTTCAAGGGTGGACCTTATAGGTGGCGAGGTTTGGACTCGGCTTGGATTAAGTAGGTTAGAGTCCTTAAGGGGTTGAAGGTCAGACTAGGAAGTCTTTTGATGCTAATGGGTGACACTAGGTTGGTACTTGGTAGGTTTAAGAGTGGTAGGGTCATGGCTTGGACATGACGGGAGTCGGGAGACGTAGATGTGTCGCTTTTAGTCGGACCAAGTAGGCTTGGGAATTAAAGAGTCCAAAGGGTGGAGGTCTAAGGTTATAGACCTAGAGAGTGGACAGTTTTGTGATCTAAAGGGTTTAGGAGTTGAGACCTAATGTGTGGATCGGATATGCTAGAGACTTAAAAGATAGGCGATTGGTAGACTCGAGTGGTCTTGGGATCTAAAGGATCGCTCAACAGGTTAGACTGAGTAGACCTAAGAGGTTGGACCTAGGAGGATAAGAGAGCTATTGCTTAGACAAGGTAAGGATGAGTATGTGTTGGTAGGTTTGAGGTCTAGGAGATCGGGTAGGCTCGGGACCGGTAGGTTCGGGACCTAATGGGTCACCCTAAGGATTTGGCTTTGGTTAACTGGTTTAAGGTCTGAAGTTTTGGGTAGAACCGGTTTGAGGCCGAAGGGGTTATGCTACGAACTTGCGGAAGGTCGAGCTAAGAGGTTATGATGTAACCTAGGTAAGACTCACCGGGTAGGTTTGGGACCTAGGTAAGACTGATCGGGTAGGCTCGGGACCTAGAGAGTTTATGGTGTAACTTAGGCAAGACTGGCCGGGTAGGCTTGGGACCTAAGGTTTTGAACCAGGTGGGTTGGGACCTAAGGGTATCCTATTGTGTAGGAAATAGGGTGAAGGACCGAGTCGGTTCAAGAATCACAAAGATGGGTCTCAGAGTGGACCGAGGAGGTTTATACAAATTTTGTGGAGACCAAGAGTGCGGGTTTATAAACAAAGTGTCGTGGAAGAGAAAACTTTTGAAAGTGTTATGACTTTATAAAGATGCTTTATAATTAATTACGATTCTAACCAATTCAAAGAGTTTGTCACGTGCCGAGTTTGACGATGAGGGGTACATCCTT
Source organism: Campanula takesimana (assembly GCA_026119855.1). Lineage (NCBI taxonomy): Eukaryota > Viridiplantae > Streptophyta > Magnoliopsida > Asterales > Campanulaceae > Campanula > Campanula takesimana. The sequence goes on from JAOWBW010002059.1 coordinate 70,487, forward strand.
GTTGAAGCCTCGGTACTCTTTGGGGAACCACATAGTCGACCTATTCCGTTGGGGATTATTTAATTTGGTGAGCGGGCACCCTTCCTCCTTTGAGAAATTCTACGTCGAGCTTGAGGATGAGGGATGCCCTTGCTTGTCGAAGTCTTGATATTCTCCGAGAAACCACATAGTCGACCCATTCTGTTGGGGAAGCCCTAGTTCGATAAGGGTGTAGAGCGGGGTATCCTACCTCCTTTAAGACGCATCCTTTTTTCTGTCTAGACCGCCCTTTCGGGTTTTCAACCTAGCGGGCTTCTTTTTGAGCGTCATCATTTTTTTTTTTTTTTTTTTTTTAATTTTTGAAATCATTCAGTCGACTCAAAAAGGAAAAAAGAATTGTTTGAAAACACGCGGGGGCATTTTGGGGAGAGTAAGAGAGAGAGAGAGATAGTACTCACATTTTGACTCTTTGGGCAACTGAGTGTATATATGTACAAAAGGGAGGAAGCCCCTGCTTGACAGAAAGTAAGTGTTTAGCTCTTTCCTAGATTGTAGAACGGAAGACTTGTCGAGACATTTGAAAATTGTTTTATTCAAGATTCTTATTTGATTACTCGAGAATGGACCTCGTTGATTAGTTATGCATCTTATGATTATGTTTTAGACAAGTAGTCTCGAAATAATAAATTTTTTGATCAGTTGTGAGTGAAGAAGTCAGGAGTAGAAATATGGGGCAAGAGAGAAGAGAAGGAAAATTGGCTACGAGGTGGGTTGTGTATATTTTGAACCGGACCCTAAGGTTGCCTACGTTCTCCTCAAGGTGAGAATCTCAGGTCCGCGTAGTTCGGGGATGACCTGCTTGACGATGGTGTCGGGTTTCAGTGGGTATGTGTGGGAGGAAAGAAAAGAAAGAAAGTTGGCCCAAGGTAGGTTATGTTTGGCTTTGAGTGGTTGCCCGGTTGACGATGAAGTTGGGTTTTGAGTTTAGGGGTGTGAGGTTCGTTTGAGGTGAGTTGCTCTTTGTAGCTCATTGCGGTGGATTACTCCTTTGTAGTTGTTGCAGTGGATTGCTCCATCGTAGTTGTCATGGGTTGCTGCCTTTTATCTACTTTGTAAGGAAAGAAAGGAAAATAGAACATTTGAGGTGAAAAGAAAATGGGACTTTTACTTTTCCATGGTGATAGCCCCTTCTATTTTTCTTTTTTCTTTTTTATTTTATCACTTTGTGCACACCCTTTTTTTTGCCTAGGCCGCCCTTTCGGGTTTTCAACCTAGCGGGCTTCTTTTTGTGCAATGCTCTAACTTTTGCCTAGGTCGCCCTTTTGGGTTTCAACCTAGCGAGCCATATATATATTTTCTTTTTATATTTGTACATGAAACATTGGGCGAGACAAGCCCCTAGTTTGCTTTCGCCTCTCTCGATTGCGAGGTAGCTTCCTTATAGTTCAAGCGGCCTTTTGCTGGCGGCGGGCATCCTAGCCCCTTGATTTTCACCGGTAGAGCTCCATTGGATTATCACGTGCACCAATTAATGGCATGAATGACTTCGTGCACTTGTCTTATATTTGCGATGGAATACGGACAGCCCCAGTGTAACGGCATGTAGTACTCATGAATGGAACAAACCAACCCTTTAAATTGTGGCAGCATGGATGTCTATTTGATGATGAGCAACCGCAGTCCATTTCTTTGTCACGACCTTATAAAAAGGGGTCTAATGGTGGGATGAGAGGAGTATGAGGATAGTGTATGGGAGAAGGTGTATATAGAGAGTGTATATGAAGTGTATACAAGGGGTGAGTGTATAGAGAGAGTGTATGGGGGTAGAATGTAGAGAGAAGAGAAAGTGATTCGTTCATCCCAATTGATCGAAGCATTTGTTATTTTGAGATTAATCGTTTACTTAGTTATGTGAATGGTTTGTGGGTCCATTTACCTTTTAATGAGTCGTCATTAATGAGTAAGATTAAGATTAATTCATCATATAAAGATATAGCAATCAAGCGAAAATGGTGAATAAGACAATTTTCATGAAATTGATATATGCAAGCTTATGTCTCAAGTCTAGAGAGAAAAGAAAAGAAATAAAGACCCTTTTATTGGAACTAAAAGATTTAAACCGATTAGTCCGGGGTGGACTCTTACTTAAAGAAACAGAAATCGTCCAAGGTGGACTTTTGACTAAGGACACTCTAGAACCTACGAAGACTGAATGACCCTTTTCTTTTCTTTTATTTAAAGGAGGTAGCCCCAATTTCCTCTTTTGCCCATGCCCATGTATTCCGTTGGCGGGTGATGGCTCCGCTGTCAATGAGGCTTTGAATCTTTCTCCTCAATTGGAGGCAATCTTCGATGTCATGCCCAATGTACTGGTGGTATTGGCAGTGTTTGGAGGGATCCAAGCCTTGCTTCACCCTACTTGGTTCATAGTTGAACAAAGGAGACAACTTGCCGGCTTGAACTAGACTTTTGAAGAGTTTGGCTAACGGCATACCCAAGTCGTCGAATTCGTGCTCGTCCTTCCTTTCACGAACTGTCTTTGAGGGTGACTTAGGTACCGGCACCCCTTGTTGATGAGTAGTCATAGGAGGCATCCCGACGGGGACAGTCTGTGGCGGCCCGTACATTTGAGGAGCGTACGGGTGTTGACATTGAGCAAGAGGGAGAACTCGACTGAGGTAATCATAAACGCCACGAATGTCAGACAAATGGCGCCTCTCGATATCTCTTAGGGTCTTATGCATCTCCTTCTGAAATTGTTTTGCTTGCTCGTTGAGAATGGCCTTAAAGTGGATTGCTTGTTCATCGAGGATAGCTTCGAAGCGGGATGCTTGCTTACTGAGAGCAGTACCGGTGTAGAGGATTGTCTCGGGATCTTGGGTAGCAGCTTCAGTTGCAACTTCGATGTTCCTTGCAGCTGACATGATGCAGAACTCTATGTCATGAAAGAATTAGATTCGTATTTAATGATAAGGCATCGCTATAAAAATCATTTTTTGGAAAAGAGTCGGTCTCCACATTTTTGAAATGCGTTTTGGTAAAAAATTGAAAGTTTGACCGGGCCGAAGTTGCCTACGTTCCCCTTATCATGAGGGAGAGGTCCCACACAATAAGAGGCTCAGGTCACCGTAGTTCGAATCAAGTTAGACTTTTAAAAAGAGGTGAGAGATGACTATAGGGGTCAAAAAGAGGGAGATGACTCGGTCTTTAGTCAAGCATGGGTGAGGAAGACCTATAGGAATCGGGTAAGGTTTGACCTAAATTTGACCTAAGGTTTGACCTAAGGTTTGAGACAAGAAATGGTTCAAGCTAGGATGCGACGATAATGGTGGGTTGACCTAGATGGGTAAAGGATAGGTCGACCTAAATGAGAAGGGTTGGATTGACCTATATGGTGAATGAATCAAGATAGCGGGTTGTAGCAGTTTGCCTATGTGATGATCTAAGCGGGATAGACATGGTTTGACCTAAGCGGGTCTAAGGTTGACCTATTCGGGTTGGTAGACTAAGGAAGGTTGGAGATTGACCTAGATGGATCCAAGATAGGTAAGTCGACCTAAGCGGGTCACGGGGTGACCTTGACGGGTCAAAGGTGAAGGGATAGTTTTAACCTAAGACGGACAAGTTGACCAAAATGGGTCAAGGATGGTGTGTGGACCTAAACGGGTTGACCTAGGTTGGTCTGGACGACGGTGGGTCAAATAATGACCTAGGTGGGTCAAGATGACGGTTTGACCAAAGCGGGTTAGGACCAAAGGTAATTGGGTTCACCTATGGGATCAAAGATTAACCTAAGAGGTCGAAAACGGATAAGGTTGACCTAGGAGTCCAAGTTTGACCTAAGAGGTCGAAGGTGATTGGGTTGACCTAGGAGGTCAAAGGTTGACCTAAGAGGTCAACGGGTGATAATGTTGACCGAGGGGGTCAAAGGTTGACCTAGGAGGATGAGGTTGACCTAGGAAGTCAAAGGTTGACCTAAGAGGTCAAAGATGATTAAGTTGACCTAGGGGGTCAAAGGTTAACCTAAGAGGTCAAAGGCGGATGAGGTTGACCTAGGGGGTCAAGGGTAGACCTAAGAGGTCAAAGATGATAAAGTTTACATAGGGGGTTAAATATGATAAGGTTGTCCTAGGAGGTCAAGGGTTGACCTAAGAGGTCGGAGGCAGATAAAGTTGACCTAGGCGATCAAGGGTTGACCTAAGAGGTCGAGGGGTGACCTAAGAGGTCGAGGGTGATAAGGTTGACCTAGGCGGTCAAGGGTAGACCTAAGAGGTTAAAGGCGGATGAAGTTGACCTAGGCAGTCAAGGGTTGACCTAAGAGGTCAAAGGTGGATGAGGTTGACCTAGGCGGTCAAGGGTTAACCTAAGAGGTCAAAGGTGGATGAGGTTGACCTATGGGGTCAAAGGCTGACCTAAGAGGTCGAGGGGTGACCTAAGAGGTCGAAGGTGATAGGGTTGACCTAGGAGGTTAAGGGTAGACCTAAGAGGTCAAAGGCGGATAAAGTTGACCTAGGCGGTCAAGGGTAAACCTAAGAGGTCAAAGGCGGATGAGGTTGACCTATGGGGTCAAAGGTTGACCTAAGAGGTCGAAGGTGATAAGGTTGACCTAGGAGGTCAAGGGTAGACTTAAGAGGTAAAAGGCGGATAAAGTTGACCTAGGGGGCAAAGGTGGTAAGGTTGATCTAGGAGGTCAAGGGTAGACCTAGGAGGTCAAAGGTAGATAAGGTTGACCTAGGAGGTCAAAGGTTGGGAAGGTTGACCTAGGCGGTCAAAGGTTGACCTAGGAGGTCAAAGGTAGATAAGATTGTCCTAAGAGGCCAAAGGATGGTGGGATTTTAGCTAAAGCGGGTCGAGATGAAGGGTAGACCCAAATGGATCGCAATGATGGCCCAACGGATGAGCGATGGACCTTAGAGGTCGCCTAGATGCAATGCACATTTTATTTTGCGAAAAGTTTTGCATTTATTTACATCCTAAATGGGTGGTCCGAGGAGTGTCCTAATCTCTATGTGTGGGTTGACACGGGTTAGGTTAAAGGTTCCCACCGCTCGCGGAACGTACACGGTGAGTGGAGTAGACGAGTGACTCGAAAAATGTGAGGCAGTAGCGCACAAATTCCTGCACATCGAATACTCCGGGTAGTAGGGACCTGTGCAGTGCTGACACGGACTAGTGGTAGTGTGTGGCAAGAAACTAATTCTTTTTAAGGAGAAAAGAGAGAAGTTTTGAATGTTTGAATGATACTATGCAATGCAATGCAGGATAAGGAAAATAACGTACAAGGGAGCATAGCAGAGTTTTGTTTGACCCTAATACTAAGACGAAAATAACAAAGGTACAAGGATACAAGGTATATACAAAGTACAAGTATCAACAAAGTACAAGTATTAACATTGCGGGGTGCACGGGTGCATGTGTAAACATGGCAAGAATGTGAGGTGCATGTATAAACATGACAAGTGTGTGCATGTGTAAACATGGCAAGTGTGTGTAGGGTGCATGTGTAAACATGGCAAGTGTGTGAGGTGCATGTGTAAACATGGCAAGTGTGTGAGGTGCATGTGTAAACATGGCAAGTGCGTGTGAGGTGCACGTGTAAACATGGCAAGTGCGTGTGAGGTGCACGTGTAAACATGGCAGGTGTGTGCATGTGTAAACATGGCAGGTGTGTGCATGTGTAAACATGGCAAGTGTGCATGTGTAAACATGGCAGGTGTGTGCATGTATAAACATGGCAGGTGTGTGCATGTGTAAACATGGCAAGCATAATGATGTGACGAAAGTTAGACCCACTAAGTTTGAAAAAGTTTCAAAGCAGTCCCCAGCAGAGTCGCCACTGTGAATACGTGTGTTCGAATTTGGGATATTCATAGCAACATTAAAATATGAGAGTCGCCATTCCGTTTTAATTAAAGCCAAAACATTGATAAAAAACATGTTTAATGGGTTCGGGGGTCAAATTACAACAAGAGAAGAATATTGGACGTTATCACTCCTATTGCCGGAATTGATCGGTCTTTCTATCATGATGCGGTGTATGTAGTGTGTTAGTGATTGAGACCGGATCCGAAGATTGCCTACGTTCCTCTCAATGTGAGAAGCTCAGGTCAGCGTAGTTCGAGAGGAATTTAGAATAGGCAGAAGAATCGGGATCATGCATAATGAGGGGGAATTACCTAAAGATTAGGGTTTAGAAGTAGTTCCTAGATCATCCTTGGGTTGATGAACCCTAGATCATCATTGGCTATGAAATAACATGTTAACATGAAGATCGTAACCCTAAATATAGCATAAATAAGGTTTTAACCTAAGAATATGATTAACATGCGAAGAACATATTATGAACATATGAATGTCATGAAGAAAATATGAATAAAGATGTTAGGAACATGAATATTATGAAGAACACATGAATAAACATATTAAGAATATGAATATTATGGATCTAAATTAATAATATGGCAAGAACATGAAGAAAAAGTTAGAAAACTTACCTTTGTTGGTAAGAAATAACCTTGGATCTTCTTGGGATTCTTGAGAGTGTTTTTGGAGGCTTGAATGATTTGATTTGGGAGCAAAATCGTCCCTTAAGAGCTCTCAAATTCGGATCCCCCTAATTATGATGCAAGGGAGGTCTTTAAATAGGAAACTGATGGAGAGATCTGACGGTCAGGATCATCCGGAGCGGATGTGGCCGCGTGGCCAAGATGGAGGGCGGCGGCGACGTTGGCCGCGTGGCCAAGGTTGGAGCTTGGGCGAATGTGGCCGCGTGGCCATCGTTGCTGGCTGACTTAATTATTAAGCTAGGGTTTTGCATGTTTTATGGAAACCCTATTTTGGCCATGTTTAAGATGTTCTAGAACAATGAGGTATATTTTGGGAATCCGGGACAAGTCTTTGCAAGGTTTGTAATTTCCCTAAAGTCCTTGTGTATTTTTGGGAAATCCCTAATAAACTCATTTTCAGGTCGGGTACTAACAGGAAGGTGTGGGTCGTATCCCACCAGTGTTCGCCCAGGGCAGTAATAAGCCCAGAGCTCCTGTTGGTGTTAACCAAACGACCCACTGCCTCGATGAACGGCACCAGGCCAGTACTCTCCACCCACTCTCGTGGATCGGGCCCATCACCCACAGCAGCGGGCATAGCCTCCCACACAGAAAAGCAAATGTCTGGAGACCCCCAGGATTTGGGCTCACCATCCTGCAGGTAAACACAGAAAATGTACGAATAACACAGTTTTAAAATACCAATACACACATGATAAATGCTAACCATAAAGTCATCATGATATACCGTCCCCTTTTCAAATTGCAAATACATTTGAAAGGTTGTTTTGAAAAGAAAGTTTTTCCGTCCCCTTTTCAAATTGCAAATACATTTGAAAGGTTGTTTTGAAAAGAAAGTTTTTCCGTCCCCTTTTTCAAATTGAAACTACATTTGAAAGGTTGTCTTGAAAAAAAAGTTTTTCCGTCCCCCTTTTAAATTGCGAATACATTTGAAGGGTCGTGTTTCGAAAGAAGAAGTTTTTCCCACCTTTTTTTTTCAAAATTGCATAGTCATTTCGCAAAAATTGGTCGTTTTTAGGATTTAAAAATAATGAGGCCCGTCCTCGCCATTAAGGTCAATTCCCCCGAAAATGCACGAAACCACCTTAGGAAGTGCTAGCATGAACATAAATAGGTCAAAATGGCTAGTCGCACCTAAGGTACAAGCCCTTTATGCACAAATTACGGGTAACATACTTTGACTTCGGAAAGTATAGCTAGGCATGACCCATCGAGAAAACGAACACATGCCCACAATCTTAACAATCCCAATTCCATCATAATAGTACCAATTTCACAAAAATGCACCAAGAAGCACAAAATGCCCAAGTTGCATAAACATGAACCCTAGGACTAGGAAATGCATGGAATTGTTCAAATTTGACATAAGAGGGTTTAAGGACACTTACCACCCGGTCATGGCACAAATGCACGGTGGGAGATTTGTAGAAGCCCGCTTCCAAGTTTGCGAGGTCAATGTTGTAACCCCGAAAGTTTCAGACCATGTCAAGCCTCTTATCTCCTCCCCTAGGGTAGCCCCGTCGCGCCCGAGCATCCATGGATGAATTTCGGTTGAATTGAGGAAGAAATTCGGAGAGATTTGGTGAAGAAAAGCGAAAAAAACCGCCCCTCCCTCTCTCTGATTTCGTCTGTGTTTTGAAAGGATGAAGAGACCATCCGTATGGCTGTTCTGTTTAAAAAGAAGGGGACGCCTTCTCCATCCGTACGGATGGTTTGGGTTGTTCCTGAAACTACAGTCTTGCCACTGGCCCATGTGATCAGAAATTCCCCTAGGAGGATACCCAAAAATGCCCTTTTGGAGCTCATGCAATTTGCTTTGAACCTAGAGAATTAATTAGGTTCCCGAATTAAAATAAAATTGGCCGTCCCTGACATAAGCCCAGTTAAATGTTTGAGAAAATTGGCCATCCCTGACGTAAGCCCAGTTAAGTTAAATGTGTGAAAAAATTGGCCGTCCCTGACGTAAGCCCAGTTAAATGTTTGAGAAAATTGGCCGTCCCTGACGTAAGCCCAGTTAAGTTAGATGTGTGAAAAAATTGGCCATCACTGACGTAAGCCCAGTTAAATGTCCAAAATTGGCCGTCCCTGACGTAAGCCCAGATAAGTTAAATGTGTGAAAAAATTGGCCGTCCCTGACGTAAGCCTAGTTAAAATTTTGTTGTCAAAAATTGGCCGTCCCTGACGTAAGCCCAGTTAAATGTCCAAAATTGGCCGTCCCTGACGTAAGCCCAGTTAAAAGTCCAAAATTGGCCGTCCCTGACGTAAGCCCAGTTAAATGTAAAAATTGGCCGTCCTTGACGTAAGCCCAGTTAAAAGTCCGAAATTGGCCGCCCCTGACGTAAGCCCAGTTAAATGTCCGAAATTGGCCGTCCCTGACATAAGCCCAGTTAAATGTAAAAATTGGCCGTCCCTGACGTAAGCCCAGTTAAATGCCAAAATCGGCCGTCCCTGACGTAAGCCCAGTTAAAAATTTGTTGTCCAAAATTGGCCGTCCCTGACGTAAGCCCAGTTAAAAATTATTTGGTATAGGTTGACCAAAAGAGAGTCAAATTCCGACTTCGACCAAATGAGTGTCAAGAAAATCCCTTCGGTTGACCAAAAGAGAGTCAAGCCCCATTGAGAGTCAAATTGAATGTCCAAGAAAATTGGCCGTCCCTGACATAAGCCCAGCAAAGATGAGAATTAGGTCACCCGAGCGACCGTTGTGAGATAAGTATTAGGTCCCCCGAGCGACCGCTGTGAGACGAAAATTAGGTCCCCGAGCGACCGTCTTGAGAAAAAGTATTAGGTCCCTCGAGCGACCATTGTGAGATGAAAATTAGGTCCCCCGAGCGACCGTCTTGAGATAAGAGTTAGGTCCCCCGAGCGACCATTTTGAGATAAGAGTTAGGTCCCCCCGAGTGGCCCCATGTGAACCAAAATCTAGGTCACCCGAATGACCCATCTCGAGAAAAGATTTAGAAAATAAATTCTTAGGCGGTCCTTGACGTAAGCCCATGTTGACCCGATTGACCAAAAGAGTATCAAACCCCAACTTTGACCAAGTGAGAGACAAATCCGTTGTTCTCCCGGCAGTCGAAGATGACGTAAGACCAGTCTTGTAGTCAACCCTCTCCCATAGAGCCAGGTAGACCGAAGTCCTTACCTCTGACCGAATGAGTGTCATGCCCGAGTCTTTGCCTCTGACCGAATGAGTGTCACGCCCAAGTCCTTGCCTCTGCCTAATGAGTGTCATGCCCGAGTCTTTGCCTCTAACCGAATGAGTGTCACACCCAAGTCTTTGCCTCTGACCGAATGAGTGTCATGCCCGAGTCTTTGCCTCTAACTGAATGAGTGTCACGCTCAAGTCCTTGCCTCTACCGAACAAGTGTTATGCCCGAGTCCTTGCCTCTGACCGAATGAGTGTCACGCCAAAGTCCTTGCCTCTGACCAAATGAGTGTCACACCCGAACCTTTGCCTCTGACCGAATGAGTGTCATGCCCGAATCTTTGCCCCTGACCAGATGAGAGTCATGCCCGAGTTCCCCACCCGACCTCGACGGTCGTCTATAGGCTTGAGTAGCCTTAAAATCTCTCACCCAAGGTTGGTGGGGGATGGCTAGCATTTATATTAGCTATCCCTAATCCCAAGGTTGCAAGAAACCCTAGTCAGAAGAAACGGATCAGACCAAATATTATGCCAGGCCTCTTCATCCACCCATGCGGCCGTATGAGTTCTCTGATGGCCTATATGGGCACCCCATGCACATGCTCACACTCTCTAGAATTCTTATGGGGACGTCACATGCGGCCACATAAGTTTCCTGCCATATTTGTTGGATTGAATGCATGAACAACATGTTATTTCAAAAGTATATAACCATTAAGAAGGGGGTCGTGATTTGTGAATGAAAAAGAAAGAACATATATAAGCTAGTGAAACAAAAATATACAATAGTCAAGTTTTGATACCGTAAGGTTTTTAGAAAATTTAAGATGACAATCACCAAAATCTCAATGACATGAAGTTTATAAACTTAACGACAACTATAAGGATGAAAATTGTAAAAATTGAGACAATTCCTCTTAGCTTCCTTGACCTAACATTAATTCTTGATGAGAACCCTCCTTTTTTCAGTTCCCTCTAAAGTCCCTTGGATACAACACCCTGGCCTCTATAATTCGCAAAGAGCCTTGTACTCCAGTCCAAATTTCAACGTGCCTCTAAGAGTCAACTCTTAGAGGTGAACATACTTAGAAAGCTGTCTCTTACAGACCCATACATCACCATTAAAAACACGAAAAACCAACAATCTTCTCAATTGAATGTAATCAGTCTAAAATGGGTTCAAATTTTTTATAAGCGTAAAATGAAAACCAATTGCATAGACATCAGCAAAGCAAAGGGCAAGCTGATCCTGACCAACATGTCCTGGGAAGTGCCACAAATTGTATAGGAATGACAATTTTGAAATTTTGAAATTTTGGGATAAGACATGATTCTCGACATACAAGTTACCAACCTCACGATTGTCATACTTACTCTGAGACCCTAGGAGTTGATGACTGGGTCCAGTTGTAATTTTTTGGACTCTCCTACTCAAGGTGTGTTAAACGCCATTAAACTCCTCTATGCTATTGATGCACGAATTGAATAATAGAGGTGAATTAACCAAATTTGGTCGAAGGAGCGCGTAGTTCCCTCTTGATCCTAAGTTGTCTAAGATGATCATGACCTCTGAAAAGTACAAGTGCTCAGTTGAGATCATAACCATTGATGCAGTGCTGTATGCTGGTAGTTCAGTATTTTACTGCCTAAAGGAAAAAAAACTCAATTTTGAGAATGAACGTATGGATTTCTACGCCAATCAGGTCGGTTATCACATTGGTGCAGTACGCTCCATTGAAAGTAAAATGTCTTAAATGATTTTAAAATTTGCACTCTTCTTACCGTGCAAACCTACTGCTGCAAGCATAAACAATAGGCAAGGAGCTGCGTGCTATCATCTAATTAAGTTTCGACGCCAAACATATTATTAAGAATAACACTCATAGGATCACTTATTAACAACCCTAAAAAACTATTTGACATGATCAAATAACCCCCATAAAAAATCAAAATATAGACTAGGGAGGAAGTACTTATAAGTATGTTGGTTGAGATGCATTATATATATAGCTTATATCACATGTACACACATAATCCGGTTCAGTGTCGTATTTTTTTTGAGTTATTTCCATAAAAGTTAAAAATTCTCATTATGTGAAATACTTTTACTCAGCAAACTTTGTAATTTTCACTTCTATAATGGAAAAATTTCAGCCTTTGATGAGCAATCAATAAGCCAATGATGAAGCTCATTAAATGTCTTATACATTTGCACTTGTAAAAAGTGAGAAGAAGAAGAGTTCATCACAATCGTCTCTCGTATTACGCCTCTCGATATTTTTGTGATCTGAAGTTATTGCCAAAAACTTCTAGGGTTTTTGGCAAGGACAATGTTGAAAATTATTAAAATCAGAAAATTTAACATGTTTTTTTTTTTAGGAATTCAATTTGGCGATGATTCGACGAAAATAACTCAAATGGGCTATCCTCTTTAATAATTTGTACTGTTGTGAGGGCCTTTGAGAAACCCCTTCGAGAAATAACGTATGTAAATATAATACTTCATTCGTCTCACCTCACTTGATACTCAGGAGATAGACACCATAACTAAGGAAAAAGAATAAAATAAAGAAAATGTGTGGTAGAAAATCAATAGAGAGAATGAGTGGCGTAAATAATAGTGTTGATTAAATAAATTGAGTGGTGGAAAATGAAGAGAGAGAAATGATCAGTGCTGGGCTAGAGTGAATATAAAATAATAAAAAGTAAGCTATTTTAAAAAATGTCAAGTGAGCTGAGACGGATCAAAATAAAAGTAAGTGTCAAGTGAGGTGAGACGAAGTGAGCAAAATACTTTCATTTAGATCGCAAAGAAGTATCCTAGACTTCTGAACAAATTTGTAGAAGGTTTTCCTTGCTCTGGTTTTATTCATCAGCATCCCTATTTATAGTACAAAACTTCCCAGCTCATTTGACTACCACTCCTACGCTATCTCTATACAAAATATTCACATTTCCTAATTAACTTATTATAAGTGTTCTAAAAGGCGCCCGTCTAGACCGCTTAGGCCCCGCTTAGGCGCTAGGCGTTCATGAAACGCTTAAGTCCCGTTTAGACCCTGCCTAGGTGCTAGCCCTGCTGCGGCACCTAGCGACCGTCTAGCGCTTTTTAGAACTTTGCTTATAACTAGTCTATACAAAATATTTACATTCCTAATTGTCTTAGAAGTCAATACAATCAGTATAGGAAAGATTCCATAAAAAAATTAACTTTCCTAGACTTCCATAAAAAATTAAACTTTCATATAGCAAAGAAACATTTTAGAAAAGTAAACATGAGGGTTTAGATTGCAAAGAATGATTTTAAAACGTAAAGATTTACTGTACTTTTTAGATTTACAAAGGAGAGTTCCTTTTGCCAAAAATTTGTTGTCTTATTATCCCAAAAAGGTGAAAAGATCGAAACCCGCCCAAAAACTTCAAACATTCCCAATCTGCCCATCCCCATCCCTACCCCCACCTTCCACCACCACTCAGTCATGGCGCCCACTATTTCTTCACCACCAGGTCCATCACCACACCCATTCTCCCCAAAATGTCAACCCCTATTCCCCCTCCCTCTCCCCCAACCGGCCGCCGCGCCCCTCTCTGGCGCGGCGCAAAGCCAATCCCACTAGCAATCTCCATTTCAATCGGCATTCTCCTCCGATTCGCCGTCCCTAAACCCGCCACCGTCTCCACTCAAGCATGGCAGCTCTTCGCGATCTTTATCACTACAATCGCGGGACTTATCCTCTCCCCACTCCCCGTCGGCGCTTGGGCTTTCACCTGCCTTACCCTCGCCGTAATCACCAAAACCCTCCCCTTCGCCGCCGCGTTCGCCGCTTTCACCAATGAGGTTATTTGGTTGATTGTTGCGTCGTTTTTCTTCTCTCGAGGGTTTGTGAAAACGGGATTGGGTGATCGGATTGCTATGTATTTTGTTAGGTGGCTTGGGAAGAGTACTTTGGGGTTGTCGTATGGGTTGGCTTTGAGTGAAGCTATGATTTGTCCGGCGATGCCTAGTACTACGGCAAGGGCTGGTGGGATTTTCTTGCCCATTATTAAGTCTTTGTCTATTGCTGCTGATAGTTTGCCTAAGGATGGGACTGCCAAGAAGCTTGGAGCTTATTTAATTCAATCCCAGTTTCAGGTAATTTTAGTGTATTTATTGCTTCTTTTGAATATGAACATGAAAATGAAATTTATATTAGAAATATTGGGTTGATTCATTGCAATACATATCAAAGAAAATGTTCCATGGTCAAGCATTGTAAAAAAAAAAACTCTTAATCCCTAAAGAATGTCAGTTTTTAATCATTGATGGACATTTGAGAATGTTAGATTTAAGCATTATTTGTAGCATAAGGATATAGGCACCTTAAGGATCTCATTATGACACCACGATTGTAAATGTGAATACAACATGATGATAGATCAGCGATAGTTTAGTACCGTAACTTTTCCAGAAAATGGACAATCATTTAGGGAAAATAGACAGTGATTAAAGGGATGGAGGGAATAGTAAATTTGGTTAGAGTCCAATGTAAAACTGGAAATTCATAAAATTTATTTGCTTGATTTCCAAACAACAAACTTAGCATTCTGATTTGAACACCTTGAAATAAAAAGCACAACACTTTTCAAGTAGAAAGGAAAGAGCAATATGTTACTCCTTTATTCTATACTTTTCTTTTGTATTTATTCTGAATGCAACTAGTATACATTACTCCCTCCGTCCCGGCACAAGTGACACCAACTTTTGGGACACGGAGATTAAGAAAAGGTAGTATATACTATGTGGTAGAAAATGAAGAGAGAGAATGAGTGGGGTAAATAGTAGCGTTGGTTGAATAAAATGAGTGGTGGAAAATGAAGAGAGAGAATAAGTGTGGTTAAATAGTGGGGTTGGTTGAATATAAATATATTAAAACATTTCTATTTTGGGCAGTGTCACTTGTGTTGGGACAGACCGAAAAGGAAATAAGTGTCACTTGTGCTGGGACGGAGGGAGTATATAATAATGGGTAAACTCTGTTTTTGCCCATCGTACTTTGGAGCGTGTTTCACTTTTACCATCGTACCACAAACAATGGTGTCATGTTATACCCAAATTTGTTATTATATGACACCATTGTTTGTAGTACGACGGAGAAAATGTAAAAATAAAGTTTGATGGTAAAAGCGAAACACGTAGAGTTTTCCCTACAATAATAACATTACTCACTCTCTAACCGTAAGATCGTTTCACTTTGATTTTGCTGGTTAACTTGGACCAAAATTTTATGAAAAGTTAATTATTCTAATGCAATTCTAAAAATTGTTATCGATGCACGATTAAGAATAGTATCGATAACAATGGAATTTCAATGATCTTTAAATCCTTAAAAATTCTTGGTCATAGACTTAAATTTGAATCCAATTACCCCCAACCCCTAAGTTAAAGTAAAACTATATTTTTGAGACAAAGGGAAATATTCGTTTCTGAAATTTTAAAGTATGTCTGACTCCCCAAAAAAATGGTCAATACTATTTTATAAAGTGAATGTGAGTTATGTAATTGATACCAGAAAGAAATGATAGTTCAATTGTATCTGTTTATTCATGAGTAAACTTGTTTATATACAGACATTAGATGGAGGAAAATAACAAACTCCAACAACCAGCTAACAAACTAACAAACTACTTTTCACAACAGTCCTCTAACTTTCATTATTAGCACTTGAGTCCTCATATTCTGAGTCTTCACTATTGTCATATTGCACCCTTGAGTCATGCTCTGTAGCTTCATCTTTATCATCCCCCTTCAATCTGAAAGTACTAAACAAATTTAGAACTTGAAGTTTGGCTAGAAGAAATTGTAATTGAGTAGAAGACAATGCTTTAGTGAACAAATCTGCAAGTTGAAGCTTGGAAGGCACAAAGAAGGTTTGAATCAATCTTTTCCCTAATGAGATGACAATCAATCTCAATATGTTTTGTTCTCTCATGATAAACTGGGTTTGAAGCAATGTGTAATGCTGCTTTGTTATTACAGAACAAGGAAGCATGAGTAAGATTAGAGAAGCCTAGTTCAGTAAGAAGAGAAAGAATCCATGTCACTTCACAAGTGGCAGCTGCCATACTTCTATAGTCAGCTTCTGCCATAGTTATAAATACCGTCCCGGCAAGCGTACCGGTTTTGTTATTGGAACGGGACGTACCGGTACCGGAACGTACCGTATTTAGCGCACTTTTCAGCAATTTTTATGATAATTATATATCTAACATGTTAAACAAAAAGTTGCAAAACATTGCATTTAATCATCAAAATATAGGATAACTAGCGTCAACTTAGTCCACAAACATAAAACGTTAACATTACATATAAAATTAATAGTCAAACTTCATGAAACAACATCACCCAACCCATTCAACTTTCAACATAGATGTAAGGGTCGTTTGGCCCTCCAATATCTATATCATATTGACTCATATTTGGAGGTGGAAGAATCTCTGCATCATCATCATACTGAATCTCATCATCCTCATCATTCAAGGAAAGTGTAGCTATTGGGGGTTCAATGATTTCCCATCCAAGATCAGATTCAACATCTTCTTGACCAAGAAGAGGAGGTTCTTCGGCTACCCAATCCGACAAAATGTCAATGTTGTCGAGACTAATGGGATCAAGAGCATTCCCCCTTCGACTAATATTCCTAGAAAAAAAGAATCACTAATTAGAACACACTGCACATTTTAAATACTAACAACTAAATATGATTTATTTTATTGAACTATACCTTTCTCGGAGCTTCAAGTTGTAACGCACAAAAACGAGATCATTCAATCTTTTGTGCTCAAGTCGATTTCGTTTTTTTGAGTCAATGAACTCAAATATACTCCAGTTTCTTTCACAACCAGTTGCGCTTGTACATTGGCTAAGTACACGAATCGCAAACTTTTGTAATTCTGGACAATCATTTCCAAATTGTTCCCACCAAGCAACTATAATAAAAATACATAAAAAAATGATCAATTTATAGTACTCCCTCCATCCCAAAATGAATGTCCAAAACAATTTCTAGCAAACTAGAAAAATCTTAGGACATTCATTTTAGGACGGAAGGAGTAAGTAAATAAAAATAGTTTACAATTTAAAAGAGCAGCAGCAACCATATTAAGAAATTAAAGAGCAGCAGCAAAAATGAACTTAAAAATGTTACCCGGATTTAACCTCTCCCGTTGACGTATAGCCATAGCCATTCCAAAGTCACCTGTACACTGTTTATATTCTTCAATTTGAGAGCTTATCAAGTCTTGTTCATCATCATTGTATCAACCTTGAAATGCTATTAAGTAGACCTCTTGTAACCTCTTTTTTTTTTGTCAAAGTCTGGTCTAAAGAAAATTCCTGGGTTTAGGAAACAACTAGCAGCATGAAGGGGACTATAAAGTTGCTTATCCCACCTAGCATCAATCACTCGTAGGTATGGACTGTACATAGTAAATCTGTTGTTGAAGTTCTTCTTGATAGCCTCTTTTGCCTTATCCATAGCTTCAAACAAGTAACCCATTGATGGTTTCTCATCACCGTCAGTGAGACGAAGTACCCTGACCAAAGGTTCACTAACCTTGACCACTTGTTGGCAATTTGACCAAAATTCTCTATCCTCCAACACAATCTTCGCAACGGCCTTACCAGAATCCATCTTTGCAAACCGAGACTCAAGCTACTTATTAGAAAAGAACATTTGACAAAGCTCTTTTTTAAACTTAAGCAAGCTCTGGAGAGATAGAAAGTTAGTAGCAAATCTTGTGACACCCGGCCGACACAACTCTCTACCGTTAGTGTACTCTTTCCTCATCAAATTCACCACAAATCCATGATTGTATATGAACCTAGTTATCTGTTTCGCCTTTGCCATGGTTTCATCAATCATAGGAAAGTACTTAGGATCTCCAAGATTTTCTAACATCAAATCTATGCAGTGAGCATCACAAGGAGACCAAAAGAAACACTCGTACTTTGCCTGCAACCATTTTCCAGCACATTTGTAAGTGGCTTCGTTGTCGGTGACAAACTGGACAATATTGGAAGGTCCAACCTCTTGCACAACTTCATCAAATATATTAAACAAAGTATCCGCATCCTTGGTAAGACCCGTCACATCAACAGACTTCAAGAACATTGTCCCCTTGGGACAATATACAAGAAAGTTTATTAATGGTTCTTTTTTTTTGTTTGTCCATCCATCTGACATTATTGTACACCCATAAGTTTTCCAAGTCTCTTTGATATCCAATAGATAGTCCTTAACTTCATGCACACTATTACGTAAAAGACTCCCTCTAAGATCGTGAAAAGAAGGACCTCGAAACCCCGGACCACAAGCTAATACAGCATCCCACATCGAGTGATAGTATACTGATTGGGCTCCATTGAACGAACATTTGCATCATACCACCACCGAGCTACTGCATTCCTAGCATATTCAATTTTTTCTTTTGATGCCATTGCATTTTGTATCGACCTCTGAGCTCCCGGGGTTGTTCTTGGAGCAACACAATAACTTGATATTTTTTTTCTTTTTGTTCCAA
Organism: Campanula takesimana; assembly: GCA_026119855.1. Lineage (NCBI taxonomy): Eukaryota > Viridiplantae > Streptophyta > Magnoliopsida > Asterales > Campanulaceae > Campanula > Campanula takesimana. The sequence goes on from JAOWBW010002059.1 coordinate 88,739, forward strand.
CATCAGCATCTTTCTGCTTAGAATTAGTAGTGTTGATCGATGGAGAACTCATAGTTGTATCTATCACATCATCATTATCTTCATCTATGAGCGTATGTCCCCGACCAACTTCATCCCTCACCTTTTGCTTTTTCTTTTGCTCTTTCTGGTAATCTTCTAGTAACACTTTCATTTGCCATTTAACATCATGGGTAACCTTTTTACAAGGTTCAACTTCCCCTTTCACCCCTGCTAGATGCATCTTAAGCCTTGTAATACCACCCCCTTTGATAATTTTAGCGCAGTAGAGACTGAGTTTGACATCTCTTACCATCGACCATCCTACAATGAGCCCAAGCTGGATCATCCGACTTTGCAGGGGCTGACGCCACTGATGTAGCACCAGTAGATATATGATCACTCATTATACCTTCTCTACAATATAAAATACACAATTAAACTGGGAAAGAAAATAGAAACCAATAATGCTGCTAATTCTAAAATCCAAAACATAAGTACTTAAAATGAGAGAAAAATAAATATAAACTCTTTCATTGCTTGAAAGAGTTTATTCTATCAAGCATTTTGTCAAACACCTAGAATGCACTCTTTTTAAAGAAATCCGACTAAAGTAAATATGGGTTGTTCACTTCATTGATTTGAACATAAAGCAAGAACAATACCAAGTACCAACTACCAACTACTACAATGATCTTATACCTAGTAATAGCAATTTGTTGATACTTTTCATGATTTTCTTGTAGAAAAGAAAAATAAAATCAACTATTAGTTGCATCAATCGATTGTACAATAACAAACAAATATATTTCTTACAAAATATGGCTCTTAAACAATTTCTTTGAAAGAGAGGCTAACCTTTTTCTTCCTTAGCGAGTAGCGGATGTGACGACCATGAACCATCCAACTTCGAACTCTGTCTCTAACTCGTTGAATGGAATGTTTTTATCCAGAAGTATAGAATTAGGGCTTTGTTTTTCAAAAAAACCCCTCAACTTTGAATATATTTTTATTAGGTCCGACAATTTGAAAATGGTTAAGATGGTGCTTTTGCGTACCGGCCGGTATATACATCTCGGCCGGTTCAGGGCGGTTCAGACCGGTTTGACCGGTACGGACCGGTTCCGAGCGGTTCGAAAACTGGGACGGAATTTACCTTGTTGCGTACCGGTTTTTGACTGGACGTACCGGCCAGTACGGACCGGTACGGGACGGTATTTATAACTATGGCTTCTGCTGAGCTTCTAGACACTGTTGTTTGTTTCTTTGCCTTCCAAGATACAAGAGATGATCCAATAAAAGTACAATAACCAGAAAGAGATTTTCTAGTTGTAGGACAAGATGGCCAATCAGCATTACAGAACACTCTAATATCAAATGTATTAGAGGAAGAGTATAGTAGTCCTTGTCCAGCAGTGCCCTTAAGATATTTGACCAGTTTCAAGGCAGCACTCCAATGTGGTACCCTGGGAGAACTCATGAATTGACTTAAAATGTGTACAACATAGGAAAGATCAGGTCTTGTTATAGTAAGATAGATCAATTTACCAACAAGACGCCTATATTGTTCAGCATTTTCAAACAACTCCCCACTGTCTGCTGCAAGAGTGTGATTTTAATCCATAGGTATTTTAGATGAGTTGGCCATACTAAGACCTGTGTCATTAATAAGATCCAAAGTATATTTCCTTTGATGAATACAAACCCCCTTAGGTGATCTAGCAATTTCAATGCCTAGGAAGTACTTTAAGGAACCTAAATCCTTAATCTTGAACTGAGAATGCAGAAAAGCTTTGATCTGAGCTATGGCTTAAGGACAAGAACCAGTCACTATAATGTCATCCACATCGACCAACAAGATACTAAAAGCAGTGGCAGTCTTGTGATAGAATAATGTATGATCATTCTTGGATTGGGAAAAACCATAGGTGAGCAATGCAATAGATAATTTGGAAAACCATTGTCTTGGGGCCTGTTTCAAACCATAAAGAGATTTCACCAGCTTACAAACCAACTGTTGATTGGGGTATTGATGAGCTACTGAATCAGGAACTAAATACCCAGGTGGAAGACTCATAAAGACCTCCTCTGACAGATCACCATGCAAAAAGGCATTAGTGACATCCATTTGATGTAATGTCCATTGTAAAGTGCTGGCCATAGCAAGTAATATTCTGACAGATGTCATTTTTGCTACTGGTGCAAAAGTTTCAAAATAATCTAACCTCTCTGTCTGAGTGAATCCCTTTGCCACTAATCTGGCTTTGTGTCTATCCAGTGAACCATCAGCTTTGAATTTCAATTTATAGATCCACTTGCACCCTACTAATTTCTTATCAGCAGGTAAAGGTTGTAACACCCAAGTATTGCTTTGTTCTAGAGCTTTGATCTCAGCATCCATAGCTTGACACCAATTAGGATCCTTTATGGCTTGTTTATATGTGGATGGTTCAGAAAAGGAAGATATGTTGCAAATATATGAGTAGTAGGAGGGAGATATGTGAGAGTAAGAAAGTATGGATGGACCAACCAGAGCACAGGCACTTGGGGGGGGGGGGTAGTAAATGAAGATGGAAGATCACTATAATCTTTATATTTGCTAGGTATAGTTCTAGTTCTAGCAGGTCTACTGTGAAGAAGAGGAGTCACATGCTCTGTAGAATTTGGAACCTGATTTGTAGTATAATCAACTTGGTCAACTGAAGGATGAGGAAGAGAAGTAGGAGAATGCACAGAATGAGATGCAGTAGATGACTGAGATGGGGAAATATGAAATTGAGATGAAGTAGACTCAGAAGAGGATGATGAAAAATCAGAGATAGAATGGTTGATGAGTGGTGGGGGTAAATTGAATGGATACTCTTACATTTTACATTACAAATGTGACTTGTATAATTTTCAATGGGGCTACGGAAGGTTGACTTAGGCCACACATGAAAACCAAACGACAAAAGTTGCTCCTATAAACAACTACAGTATTAGCTAATTATTTCTACTTAAAGAGTTCTTAATCAGAACGTCTTATGGGATACATTGTAACTTTTGGAAGTTGAATTATGGCAAATTTGTTTGATCTATCCAACTAGTTGAGGGTATAGTTAGAACATCATCAGAACGGTATGGTAAAACCACTCTTGTTTTTAAGTGAGCAGACTTGATAAAGGGAGTATTTCCTTACATGAACATTAGAGCAAAGACAAAAGTGTATTATGCACTGGTATAATCCATGTGATCTTTTCCTTATCTCTGTCAGGAAAGGAAAAAATTATATTGAGGAAGCATAGCTCTTGCCATTAAACTGTAGATCGTAGGACCAAGATGATTGTAACAAATTCTCACTCCATCCAAGAGTCCTTTCTATTTTAGTCAGTCCATAAAATTTGAACTGCATATAACAAAAAAGAAAAGGAAAAAAAAAAGAACCTGTAGCTTCTCGTTCTTTCAAATACATCTTTAACAATTGGAGCTGCTCTCACACGTTCTGTAGCATTCATTGTACCATTTATAGACTAAGAAGACATTACCATCTGCACCCAAAGTGCTTATTTCTATTTGTAGGATTCACACGCTACATCATCCAATGCTTGCCATAAAATCCAATTTGGTACTTGTATACTGGTAAAAATGTCCATATTCTTTGCTTGGGATTATTACATTTTTCTAATTAATACTTATTTCCCTCTGTTGGCATAAATGGATTCTGCTTAAAGACATATACATATTGCTCATGAACAGAAGGGTTATTTTTCAGCACACAGTCAAATTTGAAAATCCTGCTATCTTTTTACGCATAACTATCTGCATCTCTCACATTCGCCTCTTCTCATCACAAAATCTCTTTTGACTTTCATGTTCAGTCATCTAGCAGCTCGAGTGCCCTTTTCCTGACAGCTGCAGCTCAAAACCTGTTGTGTATTAAATTGGCTGAGAGTCTGGGGGTTAAAGTTCCAGCTCCATGGCTTACTTGGTTCAAGGCTTCCTGCATACCTGCTTTAGTATCTCTCCTGGCAACACCATTTATCATATACAAAATCTTTCCTCCAGAGACCAAGCACACGCCTGATGCTCCTATCATGGCCAATAATAAACTGGAGGAGATGGGTCCTATTAGTAGGAATGAGTGGGTGATGATGGGTACAATGCTCATCACTGTTGCATTATGGATTGCTGGGTAAGTAGTAATACTGTTCTTCATGAAATTCATTTATCATTAGACAATTTCTCTCTCTCTCTCAAGTAATTCTATAATCCTTAGCTGAATAAACTTGAACATCCAATCATGTAGCCAACCCCAAGTAATGGTGATACAGGCTGTGCTGAATTGTTCCGTCATGAAATTTTGGTGGTAATTTTTTATCCATGGTTATCCATTAAGCCTTTTCAACGCTTTGGATTATTGTATAAATGTTCCATACTGGTACAATGTACATTAGTTTAAACCATTATAATTATTAACGGATTATACCCCTAGACAACCATCCCCTCCACTAGTTTAGTCTGTGTACTTTAGCAGAATGTAACATTGTCGGGCTTTGCTGATATGATGATGATGATATATATATATATATATATATATTTTTTTTTTTTTAGTTAAATAACGATTCAGGTTCATTTAAGTTACCACCCACTTTGCTTCGAATGATGATACTTATTATTTCTTCTAGTTACATACAGATTCAGGTTCATTTAATTTACCTCCCCCTTGTTTGAAAAGTAATGCATATTGTTCTTTTGCCCTATTTTTCATTCCAAGCTAATCTTATGAATCAATTTTGTGCTTTTCAACTTTTACTATTTTATCTGAGCTTGCCGCAGCTGCCTTCTGGTTTTAGACAGGTAAGAAACAAGGGCTTCCCACTTCAAACAAAATGAACCAGAAGTTGCATGCATTCGAAATGCTTTCGCTCGTGTGTTTGGGTTTGTGCGCCAGTTGCTACCTCACAGAGTCACAGATTACTGCTCTTATTGTTAGTATTGTTGTTCTTATTATGGTGAAAATGATCTAGCTCCGCATTACTTTGACATGACTGCTCTAGGCCCGCACACCTTATACGAGAATTTGTCATCTAGCATGTTGGGATAACATCTTCAGCCTTCTGCAAGTCTCATGCTAGTGTGTTTCTATATGTCGTCATTAAACCTATTTCACCTGCACTCAGCAAAAGGATTTGGTATGGATCTGGGATGAGGTTCAACATATTTTCTAATTCTAGATACGCGATAACAGCTGAAATGAATCCAAATTCTGGATACCGGTACCAGGATCCTTCATTCATAGTACACTTTACCTGTTTTCTTGCAGTGGCATATCTATTAAAAGCAAGTTCCATCTCACGAATAATAAAAATATTTAGATTCCCCTCTGTCCCATAATAAATGTCATAGTTGACAAGTCAGTTTTTTAAAGCTTTTAATTATGTTTCCTTGATTACCCCAATCTATTCATATGGGTAGAGTGACACCTCTTATGGCATTGCAATGCTTGTGCCTATTAAAATGGGGTAGTATAGGAAGATCACCAAACTTCATAGCTATTTTTAGTAACATGACATTTATTTTGGGACAAACGGAAATGGAAAGTAGGACATTTGTTCCCGGAAAGAGTGAGTAAATAACAGCAATATTGCTTCTAACTTTTTCAGTTTCACATTATTAGAGAGGATGATAAAATTTGATCTGTTTGCAGAGAGGCTCTTCACGTATCAAGTGTAGTTGCAGCAATGCTAGGTTTGTCAATGCTCCTATTATTAGGAGTGCTCGACTGGGATGATTGCTTAAGTGAAAAGTCAGCATGGGATACATTGGTCTGGTTCGGGGTTCTAGTAGGCATGGCAGCCCAGCTTACGACTCTCGGTATAGTACCATGGCTGTCTACTTGTGTGGCCAAGTTCCTTAAATCTCTTTCAGTGGGCTGGCCAACTGCATTTATTATTCTCCAGGCTGCGTATTTCTTCATCCACTATCTATTTGCTAGTCAAACTGCCCATGTCGGAGCTTTGTACTCTGCATTTCTGGCTATGCTCTTGGCTGCTAAAGTTCCTGGACTTTTTGCTGCTCTCGTTTTGGCTTATAATACAAATCTTTTCGGCGCGTTAACTCATTATAGTAGTGGTCAGGCTGCTGTATATTATGGAGGTATTGCCTTTTTACTTTTTATATGCTTTTCTTACTTTTGCTTGTTTCATTTTCACATGGATTTGACTTCTGCTAATAGTAACTCTCTCCCTCTTTTTTTTTTTAACGAGAAAATGGATTTGTAGGTTTTCCTTATTTGAAAAAATTCCTGCCTTTTAGAAGTTCTGTTTTGCCTACCTAACCAACAAAATGAACAAACAAAGTATTGTCTCTACATGAAGAAAAATCTCTAGTTGATCCTCAAGGGTAGTGACCAAACAAATTTTGCAGGACAGCATTTGTTTGTGTTATATATAGTATTGGTGCCATATATTCCTAATACAATGTCAAATTGTCTAGGTCTCTGTAATTCGAGTAGTCTTTCGTATCACAGGATTAGTGAGTGAATACTTGCTCCGTGTTCTAGATAGGCAATACTTAACCACTACTTTTTGTTGAATAAAACTTCAGCTTTTTTACACACATGAGAGATGGGCATCTGCTTTGCTCAGTTGATAAAATAAGAATTCATTACTCCCTCTGTCTCATATTTTTTGGCCACCTTTTGATTTTGATGGTCAACATTAGTTAACTTTGACCAAACATTAATATCAATTTAATCATCCTAATTAAAATTTGAAAAGTATTATTAATAGATCACTAAGCGCCTTAACAATAACAACTTTTATAATTTCATTACAATGATTAGATTGACATTAATGATTGGTCAAACTTTACTTGTGGTGACCATTAAAAATGGAAAGTGGCCAAAATAAATGAGACGGGGGGGGGGGGTAGTATTTTTTTTTAGCCTGAATTATTATCACAAGAGAAGTTTTAAAATCAAATAATCACATCGCTAACTCCCCCTCCGTTTTTGTTCATGGTAAGCATGATTTGGCGGCGGCTTCTTAATAGTTAACACTTTAAGAAGAAAAGGTGGCATCCCTGATGTTAGAGGTCTGGTCTCATAGATGTCCCGACTTCAAGGTATCCTGATTGAAAAGGGTGACAGATTTTGAACCATGATATACTCTGTCATAGCAAATTATTTGCTTACGCTTCTCTAGAACAGCTTTGATGTAGCAGACTCATGCTTTTTTCATGTATCTTAGTCTTTGGTAAGAAGTATAACAATCAAAATCATGTCGTATGACTCATATTATGTGCCCTAACCCCACACCAAGTGCTTAACTCTTGTAAGTACCCAAATGCTTCCTTGGAGCTTCCTTCCCACCCTCTAATGCCTGTATCAGATTTTATCCCAATTTGATCGTAGTGGGATATATACAATCGTAAAATCACACGATAATCTTTCTGTTAGTCCTATATGTCGTCTTCTTGGTGCTGAACCATTAACTTCTCCATGAGATGGAAGTGGTTACTCGAGTTATCACAAATTCCAGCTTTATATTTGAAATGATGGTATACCAGCAATTTGATAAAATCCTAGTGCTAACATTGGACGGACATATTACCAATTATATTGCAATAATGACCATTTGGAAGCACTGATCAGCTAATTCTACGTATTTGAATAGGAGAAAATTGACATCTGAGTAACCATGTGTGCAACTTCTCCAAAGGCAAAACCAGAAATGCCTGACAAACAATGACATTGTCTATCATTTAGGATTATTGTCGATTGTGTCACATACTACGTATGGTAAATAAGGACATGATATTGTGCAAACATGTGATGCAATGGTGGTTACTTCCTTGAATTTCTTAAAACATGATCCGCATTTGGACTGATATTATTTCTTATTTCCTTTGGCAGCTGGCTATGTAGAACTTCGTGACGTGTTTAAACTGGGCATTATAATGGCCCTTATCAACATTGCAATATGGGGGCTAGTTGGAACTGCTTGGTGGAAGATTTTAGGCCTTTTTTGAGGTCAAATTGGTAAGTTAATGCGACACTATTGTTATATGATATTATCATGAATTACAGAGTTTAGTTCTACTCATCATGTTTATATTCAGAAAGAAAAAAATAAATCTAAAAATTTCTGGAATCAACTTGCAAGCCTTGTAGTTTGAGTTGCCTATGCACCTATCAGGACAAGTTATACTTGCATTTTGTACATCTCTTCTCCTATTTAAATCATGAAATTCTGTTTAAAGTTTAGGAACTATGTATATATACTCCCTCCGTCCCATCTCACTTGAGACTTATTTCCATTTTGGTCCGTCCCACTTCACTTGAGACTCCCCAAAATGGTAATCTTTTTATAATTTTATATTCAATCTACCCCACCCACTCATTCTCTCTCTTCATTTTCCTCCACACAATTCATTCAACCAACCTACTATTAACCCCATTCATTCTCTCTCTTCATTTTCTACCATATATTTTCCTTATTTTTTTTTCTTAGTTTTTGTGCCCATCTCTCAGGGTGTGCTCCCGAGTTTTTAAAATGAGAGAAAAGAAAGGAAAGAGAAAGAAATCTATAAAATTTTCTTTCCCATGAGTGCTCCGGAGTTTTTAAAGGGAGGAAGTGAAGAGAAAGGAAAGGAAAGGAAAGGAAAGGAAAGGAAAATTTGATAGATTTTCTCTCATTTCAAATCCTTCCAAAAGTGAGAAGATTTGGGAGGAAAGAAAATCAAAAGTTGATATATTTTTTAAAAACTCAATTATACCCTCTCACCTCATATCCCAGGCAATCTCACAGAACCCTCCTCTGCGCAAACATCATGGCCTCTTCCGATTTCTCAAACTGTGACAATGAACCGGTTGACTCCATTGTCAAAGCCATTCATACACTTTTAACTTTTAAACTTTAATGGAGTTTGACAGAATGACCAATTGCATTTCACTTCAATTGGCGTAGTACATGACAAATCACTCATTTTGTTTTATAAATAAAATAGAGATCTAATGCACTTTTTAGCTACTTTGATTGATAGTATATGGTTTTAACCACTTTTAACTACTACTCCCTCTGTCCCATACCAATTGGCACTTTTGATCAAACTTTGACTAACATTTTATGCTAAATTATTAATCTCCATAAAAATTTAAAAAAAGTTACTAAATTAGTAATAGAAACATTACCAATAACTTTAAATTTTTATGGAGATAAATTATTTAGCATAAAATGTTAGTCAAAATTCAAGCAGGTTTGACCAACAGTGCCCATTGGTGTGGAAGGAGTATACTATAGATTTCCTTTAATGAAAAAACTATTAACATATGCATTCATTATCTCGTCCAAAACTATGATATAAATGAGGGTATAAATGTATCTTTTTATTTTCTCTTATTTCATTCCAAAACTATGGAGCATGGGGAGAGAAAACTGAGTGTTTCCTTCCTAACTCGGGAACATGTCACTAAGGATTAAGTTCCCTCCCCTTCCCTTCCCTACCTTTTCTTTCTTTTCTCTCCCTTAAAAAACTCAGGAGCAGACCTTTAGGTCTCAAGTGAGGTGGGACAGAGGGAGTACATATTATACACACACACACACCCACAAACACACATATGGAGTATATATTTACATACACACACACACACATATATTCATACATACATACATACATACATACTCCCTTCGTCCCAAAATAAGGGTCAGTTTTCGTCAAACCTACTTGAACTTTTGACTAAATTTTCATGCTAAATTATTTCTCAATAAAAATTAAAAAATAGTTATTGATAATGTTTCTAATATCGATTTAATAACCATTTTAAAATTATTATGGAGATTAATAGTTTAGCATAAATGTTATTTAAAGTTCAAGTAGATTTGACCAAAAGTGCCCCTTATTATGTGACAGAGGGAGTATATATCTGTACATATATTTCTATACATGTATATATATACATATATACATAAATATCTTGCATATATATACATGTATACACACATACTCCCTCCGTCCCATCTTAAACTTCAAAAAAAAAAGTGGGCACAAGAATTAAGATGAGAATCTTTATATTATAAAATATAGATAGTGGGGTAGAGTGTTGTGAGTATAGAAAGTGGGTAGGAGAGAGAAAGTGGGGTATAGAATAGTTAGTGGATAGTTGTGTGTATGACATGTAGGTCCCACTAAATAAAAAAGTATAAATAACTTTCCTTTTTTGGATTTTGAAGTTTAAAATGGGACACCCAAAAGGGAAATTTTTGAAGTTTAAAATGAGACGCAGGGATTAGTATTTATATACGGTATACATATATACACAGAGTATATAAATACATGCATACATACATATATATATATATATCAATTAAACATATACTCCCTCCGTCTCACCTCACTTGAGACTTATTTCCATTTTGGTCCGTCCCCACTTCACTTGAGAGTTGAGACTCCCCAAAATTGTAATACTTTTATAATTTTATATTCAATCTACCCCAACCACTCATTCTCTCTCTTCATTTTCCACCACACAATTCATTCAACCAACCTAATCTCACTCATTCTCTCTCTTCATTTTCCACCACACAATTCATTCAACCAACCTAATCTCACTCATTCTCTCTCTTCATTTTTTACCACACAATTCATTCAACCAACCTACTATTAATCTCACTCATTCTCTCTCTTCATTTTCTACCACACATTTTCCTTATTTTATTCTTTTTCCTTTGTTATTTTGCCCACCTCTTAGGTATCAAGTGAGGTGGGACGGAGGGAGTATATATCTACACACATATATACATATGTGTGTTTGTGTGTGTGTGTGCATATGTGCGTGTGTGTGTACATATGTGCAGATATTTCGTGGAATTCACAACACATGCTCTTTAATCTTTAGTTGATATGCGGGCTCATTGAGTAGAATCCTGATACGTTGTATAGATGAAATGGATCGACTCTGTCCCAGAAAACCATGACTGTTGAGGAATGAAATTCTGAACGCTTAAAGTGTTCCTTTGACCATACCGAGCATTCGCCGCTTGTTTTCCTATTTCCACATTTTAGACAACAGTAAGGGGAATTTTTTTTTTTTTTTTTTTTTTTTTTTATATATTGTGCTTCTGTGCTAGGTTCCCATTTCCACATGCTCTTAATTTTTTTATTTTTTTTTACTACCATGTTATGCTCCATATGTTGTCAATTCACAGTTTTTATTAGCATGTTCTTAAAGTTGTTGCAATGTCTTTTTCTCTTTATTCTTACTATTGCTGTGTTACATCTTGCGGTTTTTTCCACCATACTTTCTGTTATAACGACTGAAGTTGAAACAATATTAACTTTTGAGGGTCTCGGACATTTATCATTGGTTTATAGGATCCATTTCAATGAGAGTTTAACTGTGAAACATGAATATGTGGTTGACCAGACTCGGGGAAGGTTAATGAGAATCATGCTAATCTTTTTCAGGTCGTCAGGTCCTAATAGTGAATAATCAGCTTAGATAGCATAAGAAGAAGACTGAAAGATTAGAGAAACTTATACTCATTATTGTATCTGAACTGCACCAATTATCACACTACTCCCTATGTAGTTGCTTAACCAATGATTCAGAAAATATGAAAAATTAGGTATTTAGTGAACAACATTACAACAACAACAACAACAACAACAACAACAACAACAAAGCTTTAGTCTCAAAATAGTTTGGGGTCGGCTAACATGAATCCTCATATGTCATCCAAAAGGAAAAGATGTAAGTAAAAAACAAGTTAAAAGAAGAAATAGGTGGGGAAAAAAAAAAAAAAAACGAAAAGAAGAGAAGAAAAGAAATAATAATAATAAAAAGAATATAATAATAAAAGTATATAATAGACAATGAAAATAAAATAATACTAAAAAAAAGGAAGAAATCAACTCCCATCACACACATGAATTTTAGCCCTCCACACCGGCCTCTTCAGCGCCATATTTTCATCTTTCCAAGTAAACTCATCATTTTCAATCACTCCAATCCAAGTTTGCTTCGGTCTTCCCCTGACCCTTGCTATTCTATCACTTCTCCACTCTTCAGGCCTCCTAACCGGTGCATCACTCGGTCTCCGTCTCACATGACCAAACCACCTTAGACCAGTCTCTCTCATTTTATCTTCAATGGCCGCAACTCCTACTTGACCCTTGATCACCTCATTTCTCAATCGATCATTTCTTGTATGCCCACACATCCATCGTAGCATACGCATCTCCGCTACGTTCATCTTATGAACGTGACACTGTTTCACGGCCCAACATTCAGTGCCATAAAGCAGTGTCGGCCTAATTGCTGTGTGGTAGAATTTTCCCTTCAATCTATGGGGCATTCTGCGATCACATAGAAACCCTGTGGCACTCTTCAACTTTAACCAACCTGCTTTAATCCTATGCGCCACATCTCCATCCAATTCTCCATCCTTTTGGATAATAGATCCAAGATAACGAAAAAACTCAGAAGCTCAGACAATCTTTCCATCAAATGTGATCACCCCTGCCTCCGTGCTTCCAACTCTGCTAAACTTACACATGTGAACTTTGACCAAAAGAGATAGTTTCCCTCCTTCTCAAAGATATAGTCTCTCATTTGGTTTTTGATGATTAACACGTGAACTTTGACCAAATATCAATCTTAAGCTAATCATCGTAGCATAGTTCTAAAAATCGTTATTGATAAATCGCAATATTTGGTCAAAGTTCACTTGTGTTGACTATCAAAACCCAAAAATAAACTATCTTTCCCGGACAATAGTAATTTATTATATCATTTACGCTAATCACATTTCTTTCTCAAACTGTTCCACTTAAAGGAGATCAAATTTTATGCCTTACTCTATGATGAACTTGGCTGATGACTAATTCTTGTTTATTCCTACTCTGTAATTCGTGTCACACTTATCTTTCTCCTAAAGGAAATCGTTGGACCACATCGTTTTCTCTCTATTATCGTGCAAATCAGTCATTTCCATATCGTTTTGCTCATGGCTTTTGGCGCCTTCCTTCTAGAAAGCTATGGCTGTTCGATATTGTTGTCACACAATTGCCTTAGGGTGGTCCTGTCCTCCATTGTCCATTTGCTTCTTGTTAAGTTCAAAGATTTGGTAACAAGAAAGATGACTATAGTCTATACTCCTCATTCTTTAGGCATTCTTTTCACTTCTTTGGGACATTGAACAAGGCACCACTCTTTTTCACACACCAATGCTATCTTTCTAATCTATCTAAAGTGGCTGCCCGTGTTGCTACAACTTGCACCTTACTTGTTCACGAGTTGGTATAGCTTAAAAGTAAGTACTCTCTCCGTCCCAAAATGATCTTCGCGTTTGACTATTCAAACTTTTTAAAGATATGAACACTTGCTTCACTAGCCATGCTTTGTTTAAGCCTAAAATGGAGAAATGTGAAGAACTTTTTGGGACAATGAGAAATGGCAAATGAGAAGATCATTTTGGGACAGATGATGGAGTACTTCTCAATTCAAGAAACACACATTAGTACTACCTGCGATGAGTTTTGGGTGTATTAAGGAAATCTGTCCCATAACAAAGTGTTGTATATTCCCTCTGTCCCATAACAAAGTGTCGTGCTTTTCTTTTTATTAATCTCAAAATAAGTATCGGTTTCTAATTGAGAAAATAATTGTAGTGTAATTTTATTATGGTACAAAAGGAGTAAGTAGGAATAGTAAGTTAGGGTAAAAAAATATCCCCCTTATACACTCCCAAATATCTACATCAAAGAACACTTTTATTTCCATCATTAAAAGGAGGAGAGAAAAACAATGTCTTGGTAAGATTCTACTTTCTTGTAACCTTTGGACAGCACTCACAAAATAGAAAAAAAAAAAGCAACCAAAAAAGAAAAGGCTGCCTACCATTAGGGGGTCTACCCTCTACAAAACCCACTCACCTAATCAAATCTTTTTTTTCTTCAAATTTTTTTACTTTATATATATATATATATATATATATATATATTATACATTTTTATATATAATTTTTTATTTTTATATATTTTTTAATATTTTTTATCTTTGCTTTCTGGTAGTGTTGGATTCTATGTGTAGCTAATCAAGGGTGCTATTACCCTACTAGTTGAAAACAAAAAAAAGAAAGCCCACTCTCTTTCCTACTCTTTAAAGCATATAGGATGGGAACTCATATGAACTAGTACAGTAGTATTTCAAAAGTATTATCTGTTTCCCATCACTTTTGAAACATCAAACTCAACACACATAGCTATCCATCCATATCCCTTTCTTCTGGAAACCTAATTACCCATTTCATTCACACCCATGTGCCCAATTTGGACTTGAATGGTTGTTATAGATGGAACTTAAGATACAGCCACAGCCACTATTTTGAATGTCAGAAAACGACGCGAAATTGACGTAAATGAGAAGGAGAAATATAACAACTTGTGTATGGGTTACCGGGTACCATATGAAAGTTTGGTACTTTATATCATATCATTTCGTGAAAATAAATAAATTAGATTGTGGGGAATTTTACGGATTGTTCTAAAGTTTTCGTGATATAAACCTATGAATGCACATAAATCATCGTTATGATTGTTCGTTATCTTCTTTGTATCATGAAATGATCTAGAACAAGTTGTTAGCACAAGTTTTTTGAGTATTGACAACTAATGAGAAGGCTAAGGTCTTGTTTGAAAGTTTAGAAACTGGTTAAGTTTTAAAAATCAGTAATTCTCCTCACTCTAAATTGACACTAGCTTGTCAAAATGATTAAAAAAAAAAAAAAAAACCCTCATAAGTTGCCTGGATTCTTGTCAGATTTGTGACTCTATTGATATGCTTTCCACTAAGTCAACAATTCCTACCTACTCTAGGTATATGCTTTCTTGCCAATCAGTTTTATTTATTTAAAAGTTACTCCCATATTTTATAGTAACTGTCGTAGTTGACTTGTCAATTTTTATTTTTTTTTTACAATGCGCTTTACTTGTTTTAAGACAACATATTTAATTAGTAAAACAACATTTTTTTTTTTTTTTTTTGGGGGGGGGGGGAATAGATCAAGAAGAAAAAACGCGATTATTATTATGAGACGTATGAAGTATAAAGCTAATTTTTTTTTTTTTCTTTTCAAAGATAGGATCTTAATGAATGTGTTAAAAGCTGTGGTCCCAATTGAAGCCAGCTGCCATTAAAAGAAGAAAAAGGTGATATTCATTGTATAGGTTTGGAGGGCTTGATTTCAGACATGCTTGTAGTTTTGGGTTGCTGTGAAAATTGACAACACACATACTATATTTTTTTAGGGTTCATAAAAGGTAAGGTTGGTAATAAATCTGTCTTAAAGGTGTTACCCACCTAATTACAAACTTTTTCATGGCTAACCATGAAACACCATTGTTTAGTTTTCCAAGGTTATTATGCCTTTCTCATCCAAGTTAGGCCAAGCGACAAGTTCTTGATCCTCCTGGGTAGGCTTTGGTCAATTCGTTCCGGGATTTGAGTTCTCGAACGGTTATGTCAATTCATGTCACCCACACGAGTCGGGGCAGGCTTAGGTCTCAGTTTGTTCCGGGATTTGAGTTCTTGAATGGTTATGTCAATTATAACAACATTGAACTAAGTTTGTCTTAGGTCTTATATCTGCATTACAATGATCTCTATCTGGGCTGAATTACTACCTGACTGCGAATCATAACTTGTATACTACATCTGTTTCTAAACGAGTGTCCAAATTTACTCTTGATCAAGAGTAAATTTGGACATTCACTAGTCATTTTGGGACGGAGGGAGTAATGAACTACAGTAGTCTATGACTGATTTGTTTTTAGGGGTGGAACCAAATGATTGTTTGGTTGATTTTCATTGAAAGTTGAATTGAGATACATGTAGACCATAGAACCTAAAGAAGAAACTAATACTCACTCCGTTCCAAGTAAGTTGAAACATTCATTTTGAAGTTACGAAAGGTAGTGAGGAAGGGAGAGAATTAGTGGGGAAGGAAAGAGAATGAGTGAAGAATAATGAGTGGTTGGGAGGAAGAGAGAGAATGAGTGGAGGATTATAAAAGTAATAAAAAGTTTTCATTTTTAAATTGTTGCAACAGTGAAATGCCCTAAATTGAATGTATGCTTTTTCAGAGCTTGTAAGTTCACACTCCAAGATAATTTGGAGAAGAGAAAGAGAGAGAGAGAGAGAGAGAGTTTGTGCAAGTCAGAGACAGCAATGAGTGTCAGATACTGTCATCTCTCCATGCAGCCAGCCAGTAGGTCATTTCTATGCTCAACTGCAAATTAGAAATATAGAAATACTAACACTCACCCTCTCAAAATCAAAGTAAATATTCATAGAAATTTCAAATTTGCTTTAGAGCAAGAGCTAATTTAATATTTTTGTTGGATATTCATTTTGAATCTGACAAAAGAAACAAAAGAAAAGCGTACATTTATTATATTACTACTTCTGTCTCAGAGTAAATATCCACCCATCTATTTGCACGGAGATTAAGAAATGAAGAAAGACATGTAAGCTTTGTGAGTATGAAAAGTGAGGTAGGAAGAGAAAGTGGGGTAGAGAATAGTAAGCTGATTGGTTTTGTGTGTAAATTAGTATGAGAGAGAATGAGTGAGAAGAATAGTAAAGATTCTTTGCCATTTTAGGAAATAGACAATTATTTTGGGAAATACTAAAAGAAAAGGTGGACATCTATATATATATATATATATATATATATATATTAAAGTTGGCTAAAATAGCTATGATATTGACATGTGGACAAACAATGGAGAAATCTTGCATTTGGAGAAGCCACATCAGCAATATACTAATAAATAAGTGACTTTTTATTTTCTGTTCATTAGCTAATACTATTAGCTAATAATAATAGTTACTATAAAGGGTAACTATAATAGTTAACTATTACTATTATTAGTAATAGTAGTTAACAATTATAGTTAACTACTCTTATTAGTAATAGTTATTATTATAGTTAACTATATTAATTAACTATTATTATTATTAGTAATAGCTATTATAATAGTTACTTTATGTAGTAACTAATAGTATTAGCTAATGGTATTAAGCAAATAACAGTTAACTATAAATAGTAAGAGTATTAGTTAATTATAATAGTTATTATATAAGTTAAATATTAATTTTTAATATTAATTAATCATAATAGTTACTATATCAATTAACTATACGATTAATAATATTAATTTATTATTATAATATTATTATTCCCTCCGTCCCAGTTTAAAGTTTTTACTTTCCTTTTTGGTGTGTCCCAATTTATATTTAACTATTATAATTAAATATTAAATAAAATAAAAATTACTATTAATAGTATTAGTTAATCATAATAGTTACTATATATATTAATTATTACTATTAATAGTATTATTAGTTAATCATAATAGTTACTATATAAGTTAACTATTATTATCAGTGGTGGATCCAGAAATCGTTTCCAGTGGGTGCCAAAAAAACACTACTTTACTTAATCACAAATTTTATCCAACAATTCATAAAAATCCAACATAAAAAATAATAATAAAGAACAATTTGATTAAATCATAAAAGAAAGAATTGAGATACTAATTACAGACTACAAATAATAAGAACAAAATGATGTTCGAGGGAATTGAACCATGTCCACTAAAAAAGAAACTCAACACCTTACCACCAACTGAGCTAGCTGTAATATCTACTAGAAGGGCGCACAAGTATGTATATATTCATAATAAGCCATAGGTAAAAATTTAATAAAGAATATTTTTGAAGATCGAGTGGGTGCCGTCGCACCCGCTCGTACCAAGGTGGATCCGCCCCTGATTATTATTAATAGTTTTAGTTAATCATTACACAATAAATGTTAATATTTAATATTAATAGTACTCGCTTCGTTCGAGAGTAAGAGTTATACTTTCTATTTTTGTACGTACCACTTAAAGTCTATTTCTTAAAAGGACAAATGATGAGAAAGAATGAATAGTGTTTTGGACAATTATACCCTCAACACATTTGCAATGTTTACTAATTTTCTATTGTGTATTTAATAAGTGTGCACAAACAAGATAAGACTCTTACTTTAGGGCGTAGGGAGTATTAATTAATTATAATAGTTAATATAGATGTTAATTATAACTATTAGTATTATTAGTGAATAATAATAGTTATTATATATGTTAATAAGTACAATTAATAATATTAGTTAATTATAATAATTATTTTAATTATTACTAAAAAATTAACACAAAACCAATCAACTTATTATTCCCTCCCATTCATTCTCTCTCCTAATTTACTTTTACACTCACAACACTTACTTTACTTCCATCATTTCTTAATTTTCGTGCAAATAGGAGGTAGGACTCTTACTTCGGGACGGAGAGAGTGATATTTAACCATTATAATTAACTAATACTATTAATAGTATTAGTTAATTATAATAGTTAAATATAATTGTTAACTATAATAGTTACTATATAAGTTAATTATTATTATTAATAGTATTAATTAATCATAATTATTATAATTTATATTAACTATTAATATTAATTATATTATTTAATCATAATAGTTAATATATATGTTAATAATACTATTAATACCATTAAGTTTTTTAAATATTCATACAACAAACTTAAATATACTTCTAAATTAATTAAAAAACATATTTGTTACAACTATGTACAACCAAAGCTATGAAAATGTTTTGATTAATTGAAAATATACATATATTTTCAAATAAAATTATTATGTTAATTTATCAATTAAAAACATCAAAAAATGAAAATACAAAAACATTAACGGAATAGATTCTAGTGCGGAGCACGGGTTACCTAGTTTACTCTAATATGAGAAGAAAAGAGTATAACGTATGGAAGGCATTATATTTATTACTCCCTCTGTCCCAGAAAGATAGTCTCATGTTGACTTTTTATGGTCAACAAAAATGAGCTTTGACCAATCATTGGTGACGATTTAATCATTCTAGTGAAATTTTAAAATTTGTACTTGATAAATCATTAAGTGATTTATCAATAACAATTTTCAGATTTTCATTGTGATTACTAAATTGACATCAATATTTGGTCAAAGTTTATTGTTGTTGATCATAAAAAATCAACATGATACTATCTTTCTAGGACAGAGAGAGGGAGTATATTACTATGAAGTGATGTTTATTATATTAATATGTATTAGAAGTGCCAATAATGGCTAGTATGTGTATTCACTTGACTGCAAGTTGCATACTCCCTCCGTTTTATGTGAATTGAGACTAAAAAATTGGGTACAATAATTAAGAGAAAGTAGTGAATGTGTGGTGGAAAATGAAGAGAGAGAATGAGTGGGGTAAATTGTAGTGTTGGTTGGATAAAATGAGTGGTGTAAAATGAAGAGAGAGAATTAGTGGGGTTAAATGGGTGGGGTTTGGTGAATATAAAATATTAACGGACGAAAAAGGAAATAAGTCTCGATTCACATGAAACGGAGGGAGTTTATAACTACCTTGTTTTTTCTAGTGTTAAACCAAATGATGGGTTTGGTGGACTTGTTTGACTGCAAATAACTGCAAACAAACACTCCCCAATCAAGAAGATCCTTTCTCAAAGTTTGCAATGCACGTATATAATCACAGAAAAATGAAAAACACACACACACACACATCAAAATCCAAAATGTTGAAAGAGAGATAATTTGTGCAAGTCAGAGACACCAATGAATATGTCCCATACTCAACTTACACTGCAACCAACTACATCCTTTCTTTTATCTCTATTTTCCCATACCCCCTATCTTAAAATTTCATCTCAAATTTTCCCATACACATCTGCAGGTTAAAGAGTGTTTTTTTATGTGTCTTGGTTGAAAATTAGATTGCTAATAATATACTCCTTCCATCCCATTTCACTTGAGACCCAATAGGTTGGGAACAAGAACTAAGAAAAAGTAGTTTATGAGGGGTGGAAAATGAAGAGAGAGAATGAGTGGTGGGGTAGATTGAATATAAAATTATAAAAAGATGGCAATTTGGGAAGTCTCAAGTGAGTTGAGACGGACGAACATAAATAGAAATAAGTCTCAAGTGAGCTAAGACGGAGGGAATAGATGATTATCATTACATAAAAACCGATATTACAAAGATACCCCTACCTGGGAAAAGGGTATGTGTGTGTTTAAAGTTTTCATTAGAACTTGGTACGAAATAATTTTGGCCATGGTCTCTAGGGCCCCTGAACCCAGATTCAAATTCAAATAAGGAAAATCCAGATGAAAAATTCCTCATACACCCCTCACTAACAAAATGATGTAAGAAGACTAAAATACCCTCATATCTCTTCCCAACTTTATTTTTTTGGTCAAATTTTAGTCAACTCTTATAACTTACACATAATTATCATATAAGAGTTTATAAAATTACTTTTTTCATTTTTTTACAAAAAAATAATATTTTTTTTGGGTCAAACTTGGTCAACCATCAGTCAAACTCTTATAACTAACACATAAGAGTCAAAAATTTCACTTTTTCCATTTTTTTACAAAAAAAATAATAAATTTTTTGGTCAAACTTGGTCAAAAAGCAGTCAAACTCTTGTAACTAACACATAATTATCATATAAGAGTTACAAAAATTACTTTTTTCATTTTTTTACAAAAAAATAATAAATTTTTTTAGTCAAATTTGGTCAAACAACAGTCAAACTCTTATAACTAACATATAAGAGTAAAAAAAAAAATATCACTTTTTCCATTTTTTTAGAAAAAAAATAACAATTTTTTTTATCAAATTTGGTCAAACAGCAGTCAAACTCTTATTACTTACACATAATTATCATATAAGAGTTATAAAAAAAAAACTTTTTTCATTTTTTTACAAAAATATAATAATTGTTTTTGGTCAAATTTGGTCAAACAGCAGTCAAACTCTTATAATTGACACATAATTAACATATGAGAGTCAAAAGTCTTATGAACATGTTCATAAGACTAAAGTCTTATTTGAAGCTGTTCATAAGACTAAAGTCTTATTGAACCTGTTCATAAGACTTTGCTCTTATGAATAATAATGTGTATTATAAGAGTTATTTTCAGTCTCATTAAAACATGTTCATTTGAACCTATGTTCATAAGACTAAAAGTCTTATTGAAGCTGTTCATAAGACTTTTCAATCTCGGTCAATCTCATTAAAACATGTTCATTTGAACTTGTGTTCAAGACTAAAAGTCTTATACCAAATATATTTGATCAAATCTCGGTCAAACTCTTATAATTATTATATAAGACCAATTCGCCTCTTATAATTAACATATAAGAGTCATTTTTTCACTTTTTTGTTTTCCATTTTACAAGAAAAATATTAATTTCTATTATAAAATATCCTCAACTTCTTTGTGTAGCATTGTTGTACAATAGTACTTCATTTCAAAACTTGTACTTTCTGCTGCTACTACGATTACATTTTTTAACCATAATATCCCCATATTTTCAGCCTCTTCATTACTCACTGCCATATCCAATTCAAACTGTATAAAAGAATCAATTCAAGGAAGAATACTACAACTGAAAGTGAAATTGAGATGTTCAGATATGAGACAAGATATTGTTTCAGTAACTCCTAATCCTCACAACAACTACATAAAAAAAAAAAAAAACTCCCAGTTGCTACACAAATAAAATCCAAAAAAATTGAAATCGAGATGTTCAAATATGAGACAAGGATTTTGAGTATTCTAGCAGCAGAAAGTGAAAAAAAGAAGAAGTGAAAAATGTACTCTTAACAAATAACTAGCAGACACTCTTATGAGCATTCCACCATGAAATCAACAATAAAAACATGGCAAAGGATCGTGGAATAGAACAGCTCATGAACAACAAAGGAAGAATACTGTAACAGCCAAGCGTAGTTTCATTACAAATACGTGATGTTCAGATATGAGACCAGATTGTTCTCTGGTCAGGAAACAACTCAGGCATCAAAATCACCTGAAGGATTGTCGATTTTGTAGAGTTCCGACGTCGGACGGAGAATAATGAGAAGGAACTTAGAGCTCAGGCGACCAGATCTGGTCAGAATGTGAAGATTCGACCATAGGCGACCGGATCTGGTTGAATTTGAAGAGCCGACAACGCCAGATCTGTTACTTATAGTCCAGATCTGGAGAGATCCGGAGCAGCCGATGGCGTCAGAGATGAGGAATGAGATGGGGCCAGAGAAAACGAAGAAAAACGACGGCGGTGGGCGTCGGAGGAGCCCGGAGTCGCCGGGGTTAAGATCGCCAGAGACGGAGAAGAAAGTCGGACGTGGTGGTGGAGTTCGCCGGAGACGATGAAGGGTGCCGGCGCCGGAAAAGGAGTGTGTGCCGTGTTTTTTAGAGAGAGAAGGTGTGAGTGTGTGTGTTTTAGAGGGAGAAAACTTGAGTTGGAAATGGGAATGAGGGGAGGGGGAGGGGGAGGGGAGGGTTTTGTTTGAGGGATGGGGTAGATTTGGAATTTAAGTGTTTAATTTGACTGGTCAATGGAGGCTATGGGTGTATGGGGAATTTTGATCTCATCCCAACTCCTTATCTGGTATTTGGTCTGGGCTGGGATTTATGTGTAATAAAATTTGGCACTGGGGGCCCTTGGGGAAAAAATCCAATAATTTTAGATGTGCTTTGGTACATCATTACTCCGTTTTATTCTGTACTTTGCTACTCATTTCCCTCCGAAAGTAGCGTTTATTTATTCTTGAAACAACTTACTTTTAATCTTTTCAAAAAAAAAAAAAAAAAACTTAGAAATGAAGCTCGAAACGAATCAAACGACTCATCTTATCTCAATATCAACATAACACCTTTTTTTTTTCGTACGGTAAACTTGTGATCTCTTACTGATATTATGTTTACATTTCTGAAACACAATAACTTTACATGTTCGTACACTCGTGATTATTTGTTACGTTCGTTCGTTCTTTCGATCGCACGCCAAAATGGACCACAAATTTTCATCCGTATACATTAATCTGATAAACGGTCTCTCAATGTCTAATTAAGGACAACTTGTTTTTTTTGGTGTTGGTCCAGTGTACTGGATGGATGGATACATTGCAAGAACTCCATCAATGTTATGTGAACTCTTTTGTTATGTATGGTTGAGTCTAAGTACACCCACAAAACATAACATGTGCACAACTCATCTCACCCCTTTTTTTGTGTGGGGTTTTCTCCTTTTTCTGTTAGAAAAAAATAACATAAAAATAAATTAAAAAAATTAAAAAAATTGATTTTTTTTAGGACCCACTTCTCACGTGTTGTCCACCTTATAAAAGTTGATTGGCCCACATGAGGAAAAAACCAATTCTTGATCCTATTGGGGTCCCATGGATAGTGTCAAGAATTGACATGTTTTGGGGAAAATAATAATGGGGTTTGTAAAATTTGACAAGAAACAGTTTGGAATAAATGGGATGGTCTAGTTTTAATAGGTTGTATAGGGGGGGGGGGGGTTTGAGTGACAAAAACTTGGTATTTATTTTGTTGCACATGGGAATTTGAGTTCTTGGTAATGAAACTTGTGGAATTGAAATCATTGTTACATATTTAGGTTTGCCTTGTGACCAGGGAACTGTAAGGTTGTAGCATTGAAATGAATAAGGAAAAGAAAATATTTATTGTACTAGCAGTTAGTTCTTTTATAGGTTAAACAAATTGGGACGATACTTGAGTAGAAATAATGATTTAGTTAATTTTTTAAGTATGTGTTTAGAGAATACAACAACTTGTATCAAGAATGTAAAGAATAATATTAGAGGCACAAGAAAGTCACAAAATCTGGCTCACAAAATCCTAGATGTCTTAATTTTATTAGTGTTTTTAATTAGAGTGTGATGGGTCAATATATTGATGCAGCCAATAAAATATCGCTACCTCATTTTGTGAGCAAGAATTTGTAACCTTATTAGTACTAACCCATGGACTCTACAACAAGGTAGGCATAAAATAAACATGGTAATCGATCCCGATGATATATTACTATCGGTTTTCCTAACATGTGACCTAGGGCGCATGATAAGAATTAAATATGAAAGTGAATCTATATAATTATAGCAATTTCACTTAGAAAATCTAAACATGTTACTAGGCAATCAATACAGGTGCTATTTTTACTAGCCCCTCGATTGAGATGTTGGAATAGAGGACCAACTCGACTAGTGATCAGAGCGAAAGGAAGAAATTAGACGACCACTAGGTGCAGTGGGCGGCCGCCCAAAATGGGCTGTGCCGGCGCCCAAACAACCAGGTTGTATCAGGGCCATCCAGGAGAAGAGTAGGCGACCGCACAAGGGTAAGTGTGCGGCCGCACACCATGGCGGGGAAGCAGGCTGGGCCAAATTCGACTGATTTTAGGATTCTTTCTTTGTCTGGGATTTGGACTTTATTCGAGGTTGTGTATATAAGCAGGGTTCCGCCCCATAACTCATTGTAACTCCAAATTTACATATTATAGTGCAAGATCCTGGCTTGGTAGTGCCCCCAGACGTAGGCAAAAATATTGACGAACTGGGTAAACAATTCTTTGTGTCTCTTTACTGTTTTTGCTTCTTTTATCGTTATTGCTTGTTGGGTTTGCGTGTTATATTCTTGCGATCTGTTTATGTTTGGAGGGTCTATACCACAACAACTGGTATCAGAGCTTTGGTTAGACGAGTCAAGGGTTTATTCAAGCAGTCAAGAATGAGCAAGGATAAACAAGCGGTGGAAAAGTTCGATGGTTCTGACTACACGTATTGGAGGATGCAAATAGAGGATCTCTTGTATGGTAAGGATCTCTACAAGCCTCTTTTAGGAGTCAAACCAGAAGGCGAAAAACAGGAAGACTTAGGATATCCTGGATAGGAAAACCCTAGGGGTGATTAGATCTACTTTATCGAAGTGGATCGCGAAAACCACCAAGAAGGCTAAAACCACCAAGGAGCTACTTGATTATCTTACTGAGAGATTTGAAACACCATCTGCGGTGAACAAGGTTGACTTGATACGCAAGATGGGGAATCTCAAGATGCAAGAGGGAGGATCATTAGCTAAACACATCGATGAGTATATGGATGTTATAGACTCATTGGCTGCGTTGGAGATTACTTTTGGTGATGAAGTTCATACTTTGGTTTTGCTAGCATCCTTTCCAGCGAGTTGGAGCGGGACGGTTACAGCGTTAAGTGCTTCAGCAGGTAAGAATAAATTGAAGTTTGATGATGTCAAAGATCTACTTCTGAGCGAGGAAAATCGTTTGAAGAAGTTGGGGACATCGTCTACTTCGGGATCGGATTTTGCTACGACTAGTAGGGGAAGGCCGTGTTCTAGCAACAAAGGGAGAAAAAAATCAATGGAAAGCGTAATCAGTGGTAAGGGTAAAGCCGTGGAGAACAAAGAAAGACCAAGGGTCGCAAGATGATCGGTTGAGTGCTATTATTGTAAGGAGTTAGGACACTACAAGAGGGATTGTCTCAAGCGAGGTGATAAATCGGCGAATGTGGTAACTGAGGGTGAAGATGTACTGATTATGAGTGTTAGTAGTGCGCTAGAATCATGGGTGCTGGATTTGGGGGCATCATTCCACTCATGCGGGCATGCAGGAAGATGGAAAACTATACTTCTGGTGATTTCGGAAATGTCTATCTGGCGGATGGCGAGCCTTTAGAAATCAAGGGGAAGGGGGATGTCAGAATAGGAGCATCGGACGGGAAGGTCTTACATCTACACGGGGTCAGACACATTTCGGGTTTGAAAAAGAACCTGTTATCAGTTGGGTAGCTGGATGAAGAAGGTTACACAGTAACTTTTAGCTGCAGGAACTGGGTTGTTACCCAGGGGTATTCTGAGATCGCTCGAGGTAATAAGGAAGGTACATTGTATTTGACGAACAACACCAAGGATAGTATCGCGGTAGCGTCAGCTAAGGGTGATACGGATTTGTGGCACTGTCGATTGGGTCACATGAGTGAGAAGGGGATGCAGGTACTTTGCTCAAAGGGAAGACTACCGGGTTTGAAGACAGTCGACGTGGGGATTTGCGAGGACTGTGTATTCGGAAAACAGGCGAGGAGTAATTTCTCGAGGACAGGTAGGGCTTTGAGGGAAGCAAAGTTACAATTGGTTCACACGGATTTGTGGGGACCGGCCCCGGTAACTTCTCTAGGTGGTGCGTCATATTACATGACCTTCATAGGTGATTCTAAAAGGAAGGTCTGAGTTTTGTGAATACCCCTTTCCGATGAAGCGACGCATGGGAAGTATCTTGTGATTATTTTTATTTACAAAGGGAATATTCTTAACGACATTAAAATTATGAGAGTCGCCACGCCGTTTTAATTAAAGCCAAAACATTGAAAAAAGCATTTTTAGTGGGTTCAGGGGTCAAATTACAACAAGAGAAGAATATTGAACATTATCACTCCTATTGCCCGAATTGATCGGTCTTTCTATCATGATGAATGTGTTAGTAGTGTGTTAGTGATTTAGACCGGATCCGAAGATTGCCTACGTTCCTCTCAATGTGAGAAGCTCAGGTCAGCGTAGTTCGCAGAGAATTTAGAATAGGCAGAAGGACCGGGATCATGCATAATGAGGGGGGAATTACCTAAAGATTAGGGTTTAGAAGTAGTTCCTAGATCATCCTCGGGTTGATGAACCCTCGATCATCATCGGCTATGAAATAACATGTAATTATGAAGATCACAACCCTAAATATAGCATAAATAAGGTTTTAATCTATGAACACGAAGAACACGCGAAGAACATATTATGAGCATATGAATGAGCATGCAAAGCATATGAAGAAACTATGAATAAATATGTACGAACATGAATATAAAAGATCTACATTAAAAATGATGCAAGAACACGAATAAAAAGTTAGAAAACTTACCTATGTTGGCAAGAAATAAACCTTGGATCTTCTTGAGTGTTTGAATGCTAATTAGAGAGCAAAATAGTGTTTAAGAACTCCAAAATTCGTACTTAGAGCTCTCAAAATCGGACCCTAAACCAATGGAATGGAATTGGTTTATATAGTAAACTGATGGGAAGATCTGATGGTCAGGATCATCCAGCGCAAGGTTGGCCGCCTGGCCATGGTTGATGCCGGTGACAAGAGTGGCCGCGTGGCCAAGATCAACGCGCAGCAATGTTGGTCGCGTGGCAAAGGTTGCAGGCTGACTTGATTCTTAAGCTAGGGTTTCTGCATGGTTTTAAGGAAACCATTTGTTACCTATTTTGATAGATTTTGCCATAAATGAGATATTTTGGGAATCCGGGACAAGTCTTTGCAAGGTTTCTAATTCTTATAAAGTCCTTGTATTTTTGGGAAAGTCCTAATAAACTCATTTTCAGGTCGGGTACTAACAGTAGCCCCTCGGCGATGCTTCTTGCAAGGCAATGTGGGGTCGACGATAAAAGAAGGATCCGTCTGAAACATGAGTTTCAAAACAGATGAAAGGTAAGGGAACGGCTGGACCTTGACAGGCGACCTACGTATCCGCGGGGGAATCAAGCCAAACGTAGTTCAAATCTGATGGAAATTGGGAATGACTGTCCTCTGATGGGGAGCAACGTCTTCTGCTGGGGAAAATGCACCTGCTGGGGATGAGAGATGACCGCGTCGGTCGGGTGGCTGAACCTTTTCAGGTTTCCTACGTATCCTCTGAGGAATCAAGCTGGTCGTAGTTCAGAGCGATTAGGGAAAAACGAGCCATCGGACTTCTGCTAGGGATAATAAACCTACGGGCACTATCCTGTGTGAAGAACGAACATTCGTTAGGAAATGAAGTCATTTGAAGCAAGAGGGATAATGGGACAATAAAGACTATGTCGTCTAAATAATCCCAGGATGGAATGGTAAACGAAATCAGGATCGCCAGGGTTCCTACCGATTGCGGTAAAGTAATAGATGTCGGATCTCTCGCGAACAGAAAACGCCGAGGCTTTTTCCAACCACGATCGATCAAGGATACGTATGTCATAGAGGCGCCGAAGTCTCTACGATCATGCAAATCCTAATAATAGATGCTGGATCTCTCGCAAACAGAAACGCCGAGGCTTCTGCCAACCACGATTGATCAAGGATACGTATGTCATAGAGGCTTCTGCCGAAGTCTCTATAACCATACGAACCCTAATAGATGCTGGATCTCTCGCAAACAGAAACGCTGAGGCTTCTGCCAACCACGATCGATCTAGGACGCATATGACATAGAGGCGCCGAAGTCTCTGTAATCATACGAATCCTAAGCAAATATTCGGTGAAGAATGGAAATTTTAAGGGGCTTTCCGTACCCGAAGGTAATGAATATCAGTCAAAATAGTGCTAAGGGCATTTAAAATGAATTAAGGGGAAAAGATCAGGGGCAAAAATGGAATTTTATCTGAAGGGACAAAGTTGGCCGCGTGGCCAATCACACTGAATTGCAATAGTGGCCGGGTGGCCAAGACCGCTGAGTGGTCAGATCTCCTTCACGCGGATTGCTAATCTGACGGCTGGGGTTGCAAGCGCATAAGTGGCCGCGTGGCCAAGGTAGCCGGCGGGCTGACTCTTGGTCACATCACCAGAAACCCTTCTCCTTCTTTCTTCTTTCTTCTTCTTCCTTCCTCTATTATTGACGAGTTAGAGAGAGAAAATTGAGTTTTTAGAGAGAGAAGGCTCGGATTTTGATAATTTTGAAGATTTCATTTCACATATTTCTTGAAGCTATGGCAGATTGGATCAATGAGGCGTTATTCAGGGATTTTCCGAGCCAAGGTGGGTATATGCTCCCACAACAAGAGCAACACGGAGAGGGGCACGGTGATGCTCAGGGCGGAGGAAATGTAGGGGCTGACCCAGGAGCGGGCTTTGAAGCGGCGCCCTTGATTCCACGGGGCGGTTTGAGACCACGAGCCGCGACTCGGAATTATCGCGATAATCTGTTGCGGTCTACGTTCGACCAAGATTACGATTTTTACATCGACTCCGAGCGCCATTGGTCGATGGGGCTTCCGGAGACGCGAGAGGTAAATTTCGAATTTTCACTCCTCTCCTTCTCGCACATTTGTATGTTTTATGCACATAATATGAAATGGTAGAATAATGGAATGCTAGAATTTAAATTGCTAGAATTGTAGATTGCTAGAATGGTAACGTACCTGTGCTGTGTTTACCTGCAGAGGATCAAGGCTCGTGGGTCCACAGTGACTGTGGGCAAACTGTGGGCGTCCCTGCCGGAGGGACCGAGAGGTTTGCGTGCTCGGATCGAGGCTATGGGCTTTGGCCCATTCTTTGACAGTGTCCGCATGATCGGGGCTACCCTGAAGGTGGCAACGGTGATAGAGGTGTGCCGGGAGTTCTGGTGGGATACCACCCATACCTTCCACTTCAGTTTGGGAGAGATTACCATCACGCCGACGGATTTCGCGGCCATCACAGGGTTGAGGTTTACTGGTACCCCTTTGCCTTTTGATGAGAGCTTGGCGGAGCGGCGGGACTATAGGCAGGCTCTGCTGGGAGTTGACACTGATCTGGGAGGAGGTGTCAAGGGTCATGGAGTGGAGGCCGGGAAGGTGAACCGCTTGGTAGAGGTGGCTATTGAGGCCTTCGGTAGGGGGGAGTATGACTTGGATTGTTTGGTCCGGCTGTTCTTATGGTATAGCTTTTCAGAGATCTTATTTCCGAGTGGGGCTACTGTCTGCCGGTACTCACTGCTAGGGGCCTTTGTGGATTTGGACCAAGTTGGTGGGATTTCTTGGGGCGGAGCCGGTTTGGCTGATATTTACCGGGCATTGGACCATTGCTCGAGGGCTAGCTCGTCGGCCTTTGACCGGTTTCAGTTCGCCTTTGAGGTATGCTCTTGACTACCCTTCTTTTTCACATTGTTGAGATTTCTGCTCTATCTTTTGGTCTGAAATGTCTTTTTTCATTGTATGCACAGGCTTCGGTGTACGAGATCTTCGGTGTCGCCCCTTTTCAGTTGGTGATGAGTGCCAACAAGGTTGTTCCCATCATGTCGTACTGGTGTAAAGGCAACAGGGCTCCTCCCCGCAGAAACCGGGATAGGAAGACGGTGGATGCTGCTGATCTGAGGAGGGTGTTCGCGATGTCTGAGCCCATCGGGGTTAGATTTTACCCATGGAGTCCGTCTAATGAGGCTTCGGTGGGTCCTTATGTAGTGGAGTTGACCGCCTCTAGGGTTCTGCTTGTGGGTCTCACCGGGGAGGCCATGTATCTCGGAGAGAGGGTGGTTCGTCAGCACAGGGCTGGTGCGTTACCGTGGGCTCCTTATGACCCTCCTCGGGATATGCTCCGCCCGCGAGGTTGGTGACTTTCTTGGCTCCTACTACGGCAGAGCATTACAGAGGGAGTGATGACTATGCCGGCTACGTGCGGACACGGCTGATCAGCCCTCAGGTTCGGACTAGGATGTTATCGGGAGATGGATCGAGCTCGGCCCGTTATGTAGGTAGGAGTAGACCTTTGGTTGACATGCCCCTTCGCTCGAGTAGCATGAGAGTGATGAGGGGCGGTCGGGAGGTGGAGCTTAGCTTGGAGCCGACTGATGCAGATCTTGTTGAGGAGACATTCATTCCTCCGCCCGACGCTGGGGTACGGCTTTGTTATCATTTATTTCATATCAATAAAGAGATGTTTGATTATTATTGTTGTTCATGTTTACTTATAATAATCCCCGCCCCTAGTGCTTGTTAAGAACTAGTATAAAGGCTAAATGATCATGGGATGATCATGTTAGATTTATGGGTACTTGTTTGGAACAAAGGTACTGGACATGACCCGCTATATGAGATTTATGTCATGGTCTATGTCATACATATATCTCATATTAGTTATGTCATTTGAATCCTTAGACATGAAGTTATTATAGTCTTCCACTTGATGAACATTATGTTTGACATATTCAAACGCTGCCTTAACACGGTAGTTATAAAGGGTATGATTGGCATAATCGGATTCCCGTTGGGAAGAATAATAAGCTAAATGGATTTGTCCCTCCACGGAGAGATGTCAAGCTTGGGCCCTTCGAAGGAATGATGTTGATGAAATGTTCGGCCGGACTCAAATGGATTGATTGGATCAATAGCATTTGAATTATCAACATATTCGGAATCGAGAAAGTATTGAACAAAACAAGTTGACTGTTTGACCATGACTTGTGTTCAATGATATCGTGGACAAAGGGATTGTGACATATTCTAAAGGAATGCGAACTTGTATCTAGTTATACTATTTGGGTAGGTATGACGGTTTGCTAGAACCTAATCATATCTTATGGGATCATGTTTGAGCCCATTGCCAACTTAGTATAATCCTAGAGGGTCACACACAATAGAACGAATCTTAAATAAAAGGACTATATTGGCATTTAGGGTCGGAGGACTTCCAAGGAATTTCTGGAAATGATCTGGGCCTCCTGGTCAACCAAGCGGGCGCTTGGGTTGTACCAGGCGGGCGCCTGTTCAAGCCGGAAAGGGACTGGAGTTTCTGCCCAAACAGGCGGGCGCCTGGGTGGTACCGGGCGGGCGCCTGGTGCTCCCGATTGGGAATTTCCTAATTCGATTTAGGAAGGTTTTTGGCACAAGATTCCTATTTGGAATAGGTCTTAATTGTGTATAAAAACCCCAATTCGGCCAGACCATATGGACAAGTGATTTTGTGAGTCTCAAAGAGTTTGAGAGAGATATTATTTTGTTCTAAGATATCTTTGATTGAGGAACAAAATAATTCACAAATAAATTCCATATAGTTCTTTATTATATTGTGAAAGTGTGTTTCATAATATTGGTCTAGCAACCAAGATCAAAGAAGCTCCTTTGATATTCGTTCGAGGTGTGGATACCGCTAGAGGGTGAAAATTATCATCTTCAAAGTTCGTGTTCAAGCTTTGTGATCGTGATCAAGTTTTCAAGTCTCTCCACCAAAGACCAAGTGAAAATTCATAGCCATCAAGGGTTAGTTATTCCTCTATTCATCTTGTTGTATTTGATTTAATCATATGAACGGATCCATGGTTTTGGGCTTCTTAAAATTTTAATTGCTATATTCCGCTGCGCATGTTACTTGGAAACCCAACAGTGGTATCAGAGCCTGGTTCATGTTGATTAATTCAATACTTGGATCATGTTGTGTGTATATAAATTGTTTATGTGCCAAGCATGATATGAATATTGGATTATATGATGTTTATGTGTTTTGTGATTTTATGTGGTTTATTGTTTTTCCAACTTTAATCGCACGATTCAATCGCAATAAAAATTATGGTGGATTCTGAATTATTTCGATTATTGATTTTTGATTGGATCAAAGTTTTAATAATCGGGGAAAAATAATTTTGAGACAAAAATTTCGAACTTGAAAATTCTATACCATTCTGGCTATCAAGCGCCCGCCCGCCCTAGACCAGGCGCGCGCTCGCTAGGCCAGAATGTTCTGAT
This sequence comes from Campanula takesimana, assembly GCA_026119855.1. Lineage (NCBI taxonomy): Eukaryota > Viridiplantae > Streptophyta > Magnoliopsida > Asterales > Campanulaceae > Campanula > Campanula takesimana. The sequence goes on from JAOWBW010002059.1 coordinate 121,176, forward strand.
TTTTGTTCAAAATCTGATTCTGGAATTTTTCGATAAATCCAACAAAACCAGTAACAAGACCACTTCAGACTTGCTGATCTGGAATGGGTTTTGGGTAGTTGGTTTGTGTGTGGATTTTGGGGTTTGATTTTCCTATTTGTTTTAGTCTTGTGATTCCTAGATTGGTTCAAGTTTTGGATGGCTAATCTGCGTTCATCGAGATTGTGTTTCCCAAAATTGATCGCAATCAAAGTTTCAAAGATAAAACGAAGTTAGAATTATGAAGAGTTCATAATTGCTAAAATTGAGAAACAAAGTTCTTGATTCAATGATTGGAGATCCATGTGGAATTGTGAATGCAATTGACCTACGTTCATCGAGACCATCTATTGCTTAGTTTCGGCCACATGGACTACTTTCTTAGTTTCTTGAATTAGTGCGGGATTGTGGTTGCCTAATGGCTTAGTTCGACCGCACTTCTTGTTGTCTTGATTTGGAGATAATAACCAAAGTTGAAATAGTCTCATCCTCATAATTATAGAGAAACTAATGACACATAAATATCATGCTTAAATTAATAGAGATTAATTTAGTGGCTAAACTTGATGTGTAACATGTTTATATTATGTGCTCATAAATGTGTTATATGCTATATGTGATGGACCTTCAAAGAAAGTTTTAAGTCTTTTATTGCCATGCCATGATTAAAACACTTGTTAGTACATGAGTGATTTTAATGTAGATTCGTCCTAGCGAGGTGCATTAAATTTATTTATGTATGAGCAAGATAGATAATGTGGGCACGCCCTAGCGGGACACATTAACTATGCATTTAAAATGGTTAGACTTAATTGGGAGTCAAAACAGTTTTGGGCCTAGGCAAAGATGAGGTTTAACATGCTTTTTGAAATTGGATTTCTTAAAGAATCTCATAAAAGGAACTAAGAGTCATATGAGATATGATTGACAAGAGTTGTCTACCTAATTAATTTGATTTTGTGTAATCCGCCTTAGCGGACTTGAAATTAAATTAAAGGTGGATCTTAACCCATTTAAATTATATTATACATTGGATGTATATGAAGGTTATATAATTTAGTGGGAGTATTTTGTTTGAAAAATACATTATTTATCTCTTTAATGAAAAACCGGTACTTATTAAATTTTGAAAATTTTGCATATTTGTAGATAATGACTAATAACACTCAATCAATGTCGTTGCGATCGATCCTTGAGAAGGATAAGCTCGAAGAGAATGGTACAAACTTTATGGATTGGATCCGAAGCATAAGAATTGTTCTTAGGCAAGAAGATAAGTTGTACATTCTCGATGGGCCTCTCCCTGCTGAACCACCGCCTACTGCCCCTAGGGTAGAAAGGGACAATTACAAGAAACATCGTAATGATTCTAGAGATGTAAGTTGTCTCATGCTTGCTGCTATGTGTTCAAAACTCCAACAAAGTTTGGAACATTTGGAAGCCTATGAGATAGGCGTGGAGTTGAGAACCATGTTTCAAGATCAAGCTAGGCAAGAGAGGTACAAGACCATTGTTGCATTCACTACTAGTAAAATGAATGAAGGGCAACAAGTGAGTCCTCACTTTCTTAAAATGAAAGGTTATGTAGAGCACCTTGAGAAACTTGGCTATCCAATCCCATTGGAGCTAGCCACGGATCTCATTCTTAATTCATTGCCTAAAAGTTATAATCAGTTTGTGATGAATTATAACATGCATGGAATGGATAAGAATCTCTCTGAGTTGCATGGGATGCTCAAAACTGCAGAGATGAAAATTGTGGAGAAAGGTTCTCCCGTGCTCTTGGTGGTGCCAAAGGCAAGGGTAAGGCAAAAGTTGTCAAACCTAAGATAAGCAAGGCAAAGGTTGCCAAGGCTTCTGAGGCAAAACCCGATACATAAAAGGATGCAATTTGTTTCCATTGTCAAGAAATTGGTCATTGGAAACGTAATTGCAAGGCTTTCTTGGAAGAGCAAAAGAAGAAGAAGAGCAGCAAGGCTGCGTCGACTTCAGGTATCTATATGATAGATATTCTCCTTTCTACCACTGATTCTTGGGTATTGGATACCGGATGTGGTTCTCACATTTGTCTAAATGTGCAGGGACTAAAGAATAGGAGACTGCTTAAAGAAGGTGAAGTAGATCTACGCGTGGGGAATGGAGCAAGAGTTGCTGCATTAGCCGTAGGGACTTATGAAGTCACTTTACCTTCCGGATTAATTCTTGTTTTGAACAATTGTTATTATGTTCCGGATTTAAGCAGAAATATTATTTCAATTTCTTGTTTGGATAATGAAGGTTTTAAGTTTCTTATTGAGAATAAGAGATTTTCTATTTATTTAAATGATGTGCTTTATGGTATTGCTAATTCATTTAATGGCCTTTATATCTTGGATGTCAAGAATGAAAATAATGTCTATCATGTAAATAAGAAATCTAAACCTAATGATGTAAATCATACTTATTTGTGGCATTGCCGTCTTGGTCATATAAATGAGAAGCGTATCTCAAAACTCCATGGCGACGGACTTTTGGGTTCATGTGACTTAGAGTCATATGATACTTGTGAGTCGTGTCTTCTTGGAAAAATGACTAAGACACCTTTTACCAAGTTGGGTGAAAGGGCAAGCGACTTATTGGGGTTGATACATTCCGATGTATGCGGACCATTAAGTAGCAATGCTAGGGGAGGATTTCAATACTTCATAACCTTCACTGATGATTATAGTAGATTTGGGTATGTTTACCTAATGAAACATAAAAGTGAAGCATTTGAGATATTTAGAATATTTCAAAATGAAGTAGAAAAACAACTTGGCAAAAGTATAAAGGCACTTCGATCAGATCGAGGTGGTGAATACTTAAGTCAAGAATTTGATGATCATCTAAAGAATTGTGGAATAGTTTCACAATTGACTCCACCTGGAACACCACAATGGAATGGTGTGTCCGAGAGGAGGAATCGGACTTTGTTAGACATGGTTCGATCAATGATGAGTCAAGTTGATCTTCCAATATCCTTTTGGGGTTACGCCCTAGAAACCGCTGCTTTCACACTAAATCAAGTTCCAACTAAATCGGTTCCAAAGACTCCATATGAGATGTGGAGTGGAAAGAAACCTAGTTTATCTTTCATGAGGATTTGGGGTTGCGAAGTTTATGTCAAGAGACTTATCTCTGACAAACTAGCACACAAATCTGATAAATGTATTTTCGTGGGATATCCTAAGGAAACTAAAGGATATTACTTTTACAACCGAGAGGACAACAAAGTGTTTGTTGCCCGAACTGGTGTCTTTCTAGAGAAAGAGTTTCTCTCCAAAGAAATCAGTGGGAGTAAAATAAATCTTGAAGAAATTTGGGACCCAGAAAATAACATTGAACCAATAGTGGAACAAGAACAAGAACCACAAGGAGTTGTGGAACCTGTTCAAAATACACAAGCATCTCTCAGATCTAGTAGGTTACGATCCGAGCCCGAGAGATATGGATTTCTCGTAACGGATAGTAATGAGGTAGAAATCATTGAGAATGATGAACCGTCAACCTACCAAGAGGCGATGTCTTCTCCTGATTCGGACAAGTGGCTTGGAGCCATGGAATCCGAATTGCAATCCATGCAAGACAATCAAGTTTGGAATTTGATTGATGCGCCCGAAGGTGTAAAAACCATAGGATGCAAATGGGTCTTCAAGAAGAAGACTGACATGGATGGGAAGGTGCATACTTACAAAGCTAGGCTTGTAGCGAAGGGTTATAGGCAAGTTCATGATATTGACTATGATGAGACCTTTTCACCCGTAGCAATGATCAAGTCTATAAGAATTTTGCTTGCCATTGCCGCATATCATGACTATGAAATATGGCAGATGGACGTCAAAACCGCTTTCCTGAATGGAAAACTCCAAGAGGATGTGTATATGACACAACCAGAAGGTTTTGAACAAGATTCTAAGGTATGCAAATTGCAAAGATCCATCTATGGATTGAAGCAAGCTTCAAGGAGTTGGAATCTCCGTTTTGATGAATCAGTCAAAGAGTTTGGTTTTATCAAGAACGAAGATGAGCCTTGTGTATACAAGAAGATTAGTGGGAGCATAGTGCTATTCCTTATTTTATACGTGGATGACATATTGCTCATTGGAAACGACATCCTACACTTCAGTCTGTGAAGACTTGGTTAGGAAAGTGTTTTGCAATGAAAGATATGGGTGAAGCCGCATATATTCTTGGCATTAAGATCTATAGAGATAGATCAAGGAGGCTACTTGGTTTAAGCCAAAGTACATACATTGACAAGGTCATTAGAAGATTCCGTATGGAAAATTCTAAGAGAGGCACCTTGCCCGTGTTACATGGAGTTTCTCTAAGCAAGACTCAATGTCCTAAGACAAAGATGAGCGTGAGAAAATGAATGATGTTCCATATGCTTCGGCAATTGGGTCCATCATGTATGCCATGATTTGTACTAGGCCGGATGTGTCTTATGCTTTGAGCATGACAAGTAGATACCAATCCGACCCTGGCGAAAATCACTGGATAGCTGTAAAAGCGATTCTTAAGTACTTAAGAAGAACTAAAGACTCGTTTTTGGTCTATGGAGGAATGGAAGATGATCTCGTTGTAAATGCTTACACGGATGCAAGCTTCCAAACCGACAAAGATGATAGCCGATCGCAATCGGGTTTTGTGTTTATGTTAAATGGTGGAGCTGTAAGCTGGAAGAGTTCCAAGCAAAGTACAACCGCTGATTCTACAACAGAAGCTGAGTATATTGCTGCATTGGATGCTGCAAACTAAGTTGTTTGGATTAAGAAGTTCATAACTGAACTTGAAGTGGTTCCTAGTATTGCTAATCCAATAGACCTTTATTGCGACAATAATGGTGCTATTGCTCAAGCAAAGGAACCAAGAGCACATCAGAAATCCAAACACATACTTAGGCGTTTTCATATCATTCGAGAAATCGTTGATAGGGGAGACGTAAATATATGCAGAGTACCTACTGATGACAATGTTGCGGACCCGCTAACAAAGGGACTTCCACAAGCTAAACATGATGGTCATGTTAGGTCCATGGGTATTAGATACATGGGAGATTGGGCCTAGGGCAAGTGGGAGATTGTGGTAGTGGTGCCCTAGGCACGTTTAATAAACGTTGTAATTGTTATCATTTATTTCATATCAATAAAGAGATGTTTTGATTATTATTGTTGTTCATGTTTACTTATAATAATCCCCGCCCCTAGTGCTTGTTAAGAACTAGTATAAAGGCTAAATGATCATGGGATGATCATGTTAGATTTATGGGTACTTGTTTGGAACAAAGGTACTGGACATGACCCGCTATATGAGATTTATGTCATGGTCTATGTCATACATATATCTCATATTAGTTATGTCATTTGAATCCTTAGACATGAAGTTATTATAGTCTTCCACTTGATAAACATTATGTTTGACATATTCAAACGCTGCCTTAACACGGTAGTTATAAAGGGTATGATTGGCATAATCGGATTCCCGTTGGGAAGAATAATAAGCTAAATGGATTTGTCCCTCCACGGAGATGATGTCAAGCTTGGGCCCTTCGAAGGAATGATGTTGATGAAATGTTCGGCCGGACTCAAATGGATTGATTGGATCAATAGCATTTGAATTATCAACATATTCGGAATCGAGAAAGTATTGAACAAAACAAGTTGACTGTTTGACCATGACTTGTGTTCAATGATATCGTGGACAAAGGGATTGTGACATATTCTAAAGGAATGCGAACTTGTATCTAGTTATACTATTTGGGTAGGTATGACGGTTTGCTAGAACCTAATCATATCTTATGGATCATGTTTGAGCCCATTGCCAACTTAGTATAATCCTAGAGGGTCACACACAATAGAACGAATCTTAAATAAAAGGACTATATTGGCATTTAGGGTCGGAGGACTTCCAAGGAATTTCTGGAAATGATCTGGGCCTCCTGGTCAACCAAGCGGGCGCTTGGTTTTGTACCAGGCGGGCGCCTGTTCAAGCCGGAAAGGGACTGGAGTTTCTGCCCAAACAGGGGAGCGGCGCCTGGTGGTACCGGGCGGGCGCCTGGTGCTCCCGATTGGGAATTTCCTATTCGATTTAGGAAGGTTTTTTGGCACAAGATTCCTATTTGGAATAGGTCTTAATTGTGTATAAAAACCCAATTCGGCCAGACCATATGGACAAGTGATTTTGTGAGTCTCAAAGAGTTTTGAGAGAGATATTATTTTGTTCTAAGATATCTTTGATTGAGGAACAAAATAATTCACAAATAAATTCCATATAGTTCTTTATTATATTGTGAAGTGGTGTGTCATAATATTGGTCTAGCAACCAAGATCAAAGAAGCTCCTTTGATATTCGTTTCGAGGTGTGGATACCGCTAGAGGGTGAAAATTATCATCTTCAAAGTTCGTGTTCAAGCTTTGTGATCGTGATCAAGTTTTCAAGTCTCTCCACCAAAGACCAAGTGAAATTCATAGCCATCAAGGGTTAGTTATTCCTCTATTCATCTTGTTGTATTTGATTTAATCATATGAAACGGATCCATGGTTTTGGGTTTCTTAAAATTTTAATTGCTATATTCCGCTGCGCATAGTTACTTGGAAACCCACATGTGTCCTATTCAACTTCGTACCAGCAGCTCTTTTGATCAATTTGAGTTCCAATCATCAACTTGCTCTTCTTTTGTCATGGAATCACAATGCAAGGCTTTCTAGACTTGAAAAAGGAGCTTTCATAACATTTTTGGAGAAGTGGGTTGCCAAGATATCCGGTCCTTGTCGTAGGAAAAATTGAGAAGCGCTATGGGATCAAGTGTCTTTTGGTCATTTCTCGCACATGACACTCCACACATAACCTCTTGCAAGCTTGCGGGAAGTTTTGGAACGACACTCTTCATGTTTTCAACTTTTCTTTTAATGAGATGGTACCCACTTTATGAAGACATCAAGGCGCTTTGCGGTTGTGAAGGGAAGGGTACACTGCATTGCCCTTTGATTTATTTCTTTGCATGACAAGTTGATAGCCTTTGGTGTGCCCGCAGATGACCTTGGTAAGTATGCTAGAGGTGGCTACGTCGACCTTTCTTGGATGCCAAGGCACTTTATGCATGCGGATGTGACCTCGGACCGTTCTTTGGACCATCTTGCCTTGTGTTTATTTGCTTCTATTCTTTTCCCTTCCGAAGTCGGATGTGCTAGTGAGGGATGTTTGACCATGGTGAATGCGGCTCGTTCGGGACATGACATTGTACCGGCCATCCTTGGGGAGCTCATTTGTGGGATTCCTCATCTTGCGGTTTATGGCGGGATGCCGTGCGGCAGTGATAGACTTTTGACCATGTGGTTGCAAAGAAAGGCTCCGAGTGAACAAGCCATCGGTTTCTTCGGCGGTGACCCCATGGATGCACCGTATTAGAGGTATGGAGGAGAGGTTCGAGGGCATGACTCTCAAGGGTTGGGAGAGGTACTTGGCGGAGATGGTGATCGATGACATCAAGTGGGTGGTGCCCCATTGGCACATTAATTCCGTGAAGGAAAAGCAAGTGGGACTGTACATGATTAAAGTTCCGTCATTTTCTGGGACCACTTTCTACTACCCCGCTAGAGTACTCCGTCAATACGGTCTAGTGCAAACCATCCCCGAGGGTTGGGATGAGGAGAGGACCCGTTTTCCTTTTGGCATACTTCATTTGGACGATAGCGCTTCGGTTCTCCTTTCTCAAATGTGGGGCGAGGCCGGTTTTTGCCATAGGACTCTCATCACACGCTCCAACAACACACCTACCTATCACGAGAGTATTTGGATTGGTTTATGGAGAGACTTGGGCAAAACGGAGCAGACCTAGAGACCCTAAGGGGCACTATTTTGCATCCTGTGCTCCTAGTTGTTCGTTGAGGATGAAGGATGCGATGGCTTATGAGAGGAAGAGGAGTCAGAGCATGGCTAATGGAGATGGAGAGGGGACTTCAAGGAAGAGAAAGGATGGAGAGACTCCTAGTGTCAAAGCAAAAGGGGTTAGTGAATTTGAGAGGAGGTTTTGTGAGAACCCTAACAAGAAGAAGGTTCGCCGTGGTCAACGCAAGAATAAAGGGACCGAAGGCACGAGTGGCACTAAAGAGTAGTTCCGAGGATCCTTCCATAGTCGTTGCAACACACTTGTTTTTAATTTAGTTACTTTTGTTTTAGTTTCAATTTCAGAATAGGTTATTTATTCAAAAAGTATGTCAAGCGTAGACTCATCAAATAAGTGTTAACATGCAATGACTATGGAAATAAAAGTTCTTGCTTTCAGAAAATACAACTTCTATCTTTATTGCTTGACAAGATTTGGATGTTTATTTGTTTTTTAGACCGCACCTTTTGAAAGGCTGCCTACGTTCCCCTTTACAAATAGGACTAAGGGGCTCAGGTCACCGTAGTTCACTCCAGTCGGACTAGAATGATTTTAGAGAAGGGAAGATAGAAGGGGGAATGCTCTAACTTTTGCCTAGACCGCCCTTGCGGGTTTTCGATCTAGCGAGCTTTGTACGCACCCTTATTTTGCATAGACCGCCCTTTGCGGGTTTTCAGTCTATCGGGCTTCTTTTTTGCGTAGTAAACATTTTTTTTTTTTGAGAGGGGGAGTCTAGTCATAGTAGCGTCTAAGGTTGCTGAGGTTGACTGGTTCCTTGAACGGGTTGCCATCCAAACCTGCCATTATGTCTAGTCTCGTGGCGCGCCCTGAGCTTTGTTCATTGCGTCGACGCGTTGCTTCAAATCCTCTATTTCTCTTGAGATGTCTTGAATCGTTTCTGCAGTCAGGTGCGAGGGTACCTCCGAGTCCGTTCTCACATAAGGCTCGGTTTCGCAGCAACCGAGGCGTTCTAAGTTTTCGCCTCCCTAATAGAACCAAAAATCCTCTCCACGCTGGTGAGCATGTTCGCGTCCATCAAGCCTCGGATTCTCCGTTGTAGAGCGACACAGTCGTTGGTGTCGTGGCCTTCGTCTTGGTGGTAAGAGCAACTTTTGGTAGGTTCAAATGGTTGAAGGGGTGGTAATTCGGAGATAGTAGAATGTTCCCCTAAAGGTTGCATCTTGCCCGTTTGTTTCAGTTGGTCGAACAATATTTCGAAAGGGGTCCCCATTCTTGTGTATCGGTGGACTGAGAGGGGGTATTTTTCCGAAAATCTTTGCAGTTTTTCACTGATCTTCTTTTCTTGGCGCGAGGGCCACAATACTGTCAGTTGGTGTTGGGGTCCGAAGTTCATTCCCATGTGCGGGTGTAGGATTGGGGTATTCGCGAGGTACTCCTTGAGGCAGCATAATGCGAACTCACATCTCGAACATCCATTCTTGGTCGCGGGCCCTTTCTATTTCTCTGAGTGTCGGTTCCCCCACTGTTGTAAAATGGTTGAGGTATTGCAGTAACTTGATGAGTTCTTCCTTTTCGGCTTTGTTCCGAGGAGACTGCATCTTCAACACGGCTCGAACTCGCCGACTGATGGGCCTCCACGAGGGGTGGAGGGGGTCGCTTCTTGGTCCTCCTCGGTTGTCTCGATCTGGTTATAGCCGGCAAACCCATCAACAAACGACTTGACCTCATAATGGGCGGTCGCGCCTACCAACATTTCGATATTTGGCAAGGGGAAGTCATCCTTCGGCGTAGCTTTGTTGAGATCCCGAAAATCCACACATACTCTGACTTTACCCGTTGATTTTCTTGACAGTCACCAGATTTGATAACCAAGTTGGATACTCGATCACCCTAATGAAACCACACGGAGTAGCTTCTCAATCTCTTCCTTCACTTGCAAAGACCATTCCGGCTTAATGCGGCGCAGCTTCTGCTTGACTGGCTTAGCGTCTGGTGCTGTTGGGATTCTGTGCTCTACGATCGAGTTGTCGAGCCCCGGCATGTCCTTATAAGACCATGCGAACACATCCACATATTCTTTGAGTAGCTCAATCAGTGCTTCCCTTTCGGCTCCGCTGAAGAAGCTCCCAATCTGCGTTTCCTTAGGCTCGGCTTCGGTTCCCAAATTCACGCATGTTAACACCTCATCGCAGCTTGGGCTCGAGATTCTTTTTGATTAATAACCTGTTCTGAGATTTCTTTAATGTATTCCATCATTTAATGTGTCTGTGTCTGCCTCTTCTAATGAATCATTATTAACTAAGTGTATATCATTAGTTTGATTATTAGCCAATTTATCAGTTAAAAGAGTGACTATGGAGGGATACTCGGAAAGGTCGAGGGTTTCATTCATGGCAAAAGGAAAAATAGCGTTTGCAACAAGATCATAGTCTGCGGACGTAAGGTCCGTCAGACTTAGAGGAAGACTCAAATTCAAAATGTAAAACACTAGACTCTGGGGGCGGAGATTTTGGGTGAGTGATAGGAGATGCTGCAGGAGTGGTGACAGGAGAAGGAGTAAGCCCCCGTGTTCCCACCATAAATTCCGGAGTAGCTATAGTCCCCCAATGATGCACCAATTTTTGAGCTTGCCCTCCATGGGCACCACCAATGTCCTTGGGTCCGCCTTCATCTTCAGAATCGTCTCCAATGACGGCAACCATGTCTTCGTGCAGCCCCAGAATACCCAGATGTTGAAGCAGATATTGGCCGTCCCACGTCTCAGTCAAACTTGGAGTTTCTGCGGCTTCTATTGCTGGCTTGTCAAGGGTTGCGGCTTCAAGTTGATCTGCCAAGTCATCTGCACCTTGGTGGAGTACTCATGCCTGATGGTTCTAACTTTGCCCGTGGCTTTGTCATATTCCATGTAAGTCAGCTTCATGTTGGACCGATCGAATTCCACATCTCTGAAAATCTCGAACCCTTTCTGTAATTTCCCGGTGTGGTCAATCCATGGCTCGGCGAACTCAAAACACGAAAACTCCTCGCCTTCCCTGACAAAGTAGCTATTCAGGGACAGGCGGTATGGCCGCATTTCAGGCTTTTGCAGGGAAGCTTCATCTTTTTAAGCAATTCTATCCTTTGTTGCTCCATCTTGTCTTCAGGAGTAAGGGTGTATCCTAGACCGAACAACCCTCGATATTAACCTCTTCAACCAATTCTGTGGGGCCTTGCAAGTTCTTACCTAGCCCCAGCCCCAGCCTCGGTATAAAAACCCATGTTACGCAGTATCTTGACAACAGGTGCCACTTTTCCGTTGTTTTGGTGAGGTCGATGGTGCAGATCTGTGCTTGAGCGACTATTTCGAAGCCATTGAAGAGTCGGCTCTCTTCCCCATGCTGAATCTGTAAGACAGGAACGCCCTTGGTGTCCGTCCCTTGGGCAGTTACGAGATCACTGTAGATGATGGTCACTTCATTACCTGATTGAAACTGCACACACTGGTGCAGGGAAGATTGGGACAGCGCCCGACTGATGTAACCATGGCCGGCCAAGGAGGAGTGAGAAGGTTGCGGGGATGTCTATGACGTGGAAGTCGGTCGCAGGATCTTTGTTCCGATGGTAATGGGCAGGGTGGCTTCGCCTATCACGGCGCGGCATGTAGAGTCATAAGCTTTGATGGTTTGCTTGGATGGGCGTAAATCAACACCATGAACACCAACCACATCCATCATCCTTGAAGGCAGGATATTAATAGCAGAACCATTGTCAATGAATACACGGGGAATCTTCTTGCCATTTACTTCGACAGTGATGTATAAAGGCTCATTATGATCAACTCCGAACACTGGCTTGTCTAGCTCCGAGAAAGTGATGATGTTTCCATAGTGGATATTACCAATCATGTGGGTGACATCCTCCGGGGTAATAGTGGATGGTACCATGGTGGCGGCGAGGTTTTGCTCGAGCATGAGCGATGGGCTAGGGAGGAGGTGAGTAGGGACCATAGTGAAATATGAGCTTGGGTTTGTTTGAGTTGAGTGAGGATAGGGTCTTCTTTGTCTAGGTCGGCTTGCTCGGGTTCCTTCCCAAAGACTTTCTTTGCACCCTTCGGGTCGGATTGGTACACTTGACCGGATCTTGTAAAGAGACAAACTTCTGCACGTAGCTCCTCCAAAGACAATGGCGAGTCATGACAAGGGGGCGAAACTTCGGTCTTTTCGGCCTCCTCGAAAGTTTCGGCCCAGAAAGAGGTTGAGAGGGCTTGGGACTCTCTTCCTCTAGAGATTCGACTTCACTCACTAGTTCTTCTAAAGACAGCAAGTAGCAAGAAGATTCTTTATTATTAGTAATTGGAATACAACCCATCTCATCACAGTCCGCCACAACAGGCTCGGCCGGATCAGTGATCTCACTAGTTCTACCATGAGTACATTGCTAGCTACATAATCTCTAGGGTCTTCGACTACTCCCTTGTGGATGATCTCTTGCACGGCTTTCTTGAGTTCAAAACATTCTTCGGTAGTGTGACCAGTGCACTTGTGGTAGTGGCAAAACTTCGACAAATCGCAACCAAGGCGGGGAAGGTGTCCTTCTAATGGTTCGAGCATTTCTAACGTCACCAATGCCATGAAGATATCCACCATCATGAGCCCTATCTTGTCAAAGGCATCCATGAGCTCTAGGATACTAATCTCGCATGTTTGCACCATATTCACCCACCCCATTGTTAGAAAGAGGGTTTATTCACCACATTAGTACCCTTCGGCTTCTCAATCTTCTTGTCATTGATCAACCCTTGTACTACGTGCTTCAATTGAATACAACCATCCGTTGTGTGCCCGATGTGCTTGTGATACTTGCAGAACTTGGAGGCATCCAAATCAGTTCTTGGGTAGGCGGGCTGGTAATTCTCCAAAGGCTTGATAAGACCTCTCTTTACTAACACGTCAAAGACTTTCCCCATAGGCATTCCAAAATCGTCAAAGTGTTCCCTCTCTCTTTGCGGCGGAGCCCCGTTCCTTGTTACGGCTTGGACATCTAGCGGGACCTCTTTCTGGACCATATTTACTTGGCCGACGGACTCCTTTCCACCCCTAGGAGGCGCAGGCGCAGTAGGAGACTTGTAGCGGAAAGAGTTGTTGTTGTTGGTCTTTGGACTTCCTTTGGCGGCACAATCCCAGTGAACCCTGCTTCGTACCTACACTCCGGCGTCAACCATTTCCCGCAAATCAGGGAAGTAACCATTACCTATAGCTGCTTTCATCTCCGGTAGCAAGCATTTGTAGAAAATCTGCTTCTGTTCCTTCGCTTTTGGTGGGTATTGGACCTCGCACAACCGATGATTCCACCTCTTGTAAAAATCATAAATAGCCTCGCCGGGCTTTTGCATAGTGTTCTCAGGTCGGTTCGATTCACATGCCAATCCAAGTTAGCTTGATACTTCTCACAGAAAATGGCACTGATTTGATCCCACGTTTGCCTCTCGCTTGGTTCTAGCCCCAAGAACCAACGCAGAGCTATACCATCCAAAGTGCTATGAAATACGCGAGCCATTTGTTCGTTGGTGCAGTCACGAGCCCTCATGCCCACATAAACTATCCAAATGAGTCTTAGGACACGAGTCACCATGAAACACGCCACTTTAGGCATCTGAAATCCTTGGGGAAGCCCCCACTTGGCTAGGGTTGATTGTCTTGGTAGTCGGTGCACTTTGCTTAT
>JAOWBW010000206.1:0-44368 GCA_026119855.1 Campanula takesimana
GGAGATAGACATCATCGGTAAAGTCCATCCTGCCGGGAGCAATGGGCAGTCATTCGTCCTAGTGGCCATCGATTACTTCACAAAGTGGGTCGAAGCATAAGCCTATCGGACCCTCAACGCCAAGAAAGTGGCCGAATTTGTAAAGATCAATATCATGTGCCGATACGGCGTGCCTCATGAAATCATTTCGACAACGACTCTCACTTTGAGAAGGAATGGATGCACTTTTTTGTAGAATACAAGATCACCAAACACAAGTCATTCTCCTTACCGTCCCCAAGCAGACGGCGCGGTTGAAGCAGCAAATAAGACCATCGAGACCATCGTCAAGAAAATGGCCTCAACAGGAAGGATTGGCCCGAGAAGCTACCATTAGCATTGTGGGGCTACCGCACATCAATACGGTCAGCAACAGGAGAAACTCCTTATGCGTTAGTCTATGGTTCTGAAGCCGTACTCCCAATCGAACTTGAAGTCCCATCTCTACGGTCCTCCTCGAGAATCAAGTCAACGAGGTCGACTGGATGCAAAGTCGATACGAACAGCTAGCCTTACTCGACGAGAAAAGGCTAAGAGCACTCGACGCACAAGGGCGTATCAGTAGGAATGGCAAGAGCTTTCAACAAAAAGGTGAAGCCTCGAAACTCAATGTGGGAGATTTGGTCTTAAGACAAACATCCTCCTAACGCCATGAATCCCCTGGGGAAATGTGGACCTCGATGGATCGGTCCGTACGTGATCAAAAGATACTAAGCGGCGCGTGCAGTCCGACTCGTTAGGGGTGATCATGGTCCGGTCTGGTCCATTTATTGACAAAAAATCACAGAACCAGAACCGGAACCAATACGCTAGTTCTATAAAATTTTAGAACCGGAACCAACCAGTACTTGTTAGAACCAATACACTGGTTCTGGTTCTACTGGTCTGGTCCGGTTCTAATCACCTTGAAGTTTATTTGTTTTCAAATAAACCAATATTTGGGAGGGAGAGAGGCCGCGCATTGAAGAATCGAAGACTAAGGTTTCACTCTTTAGGTAAATAAAAAGGATATGAATTATGAAATATAAAAGTTGAAAAGTGAAACTAAATAAGGATTAGGAGTCTAGGACTTGATGGTGATTTGGGACTTTGGGGTTTGGGTTGTTACAAAGTTACAAATAATTAAATGAGTATTTTTTCATTAAGCAATTTAAATAGATCTTTGAAAAATTATAATAAAAAATAAGTAATATAATTTTATTTACTATATATAATACATATAAATAAATATATAGAAAATCTGCTCAACTGGTCCGGTCCGTTCTAACCGAATTAATTTTAAAGAGACCAGGACCGAACCACTATAACTGGTTCTATAATATTTTAGAACCGGAACCAAACCCATTTGTACTGGTCCTGGTCCAGTTTTAGCGGTCTGGTCCGGTTCCATGGTCCGGTCCGGTTCCATAAATTGTTTTGCTCACCCCTAACGACGTGTGGATTTAGATGGTGACCAGCTGCCAAAAGGAGGTCAACCTCGACAAGCTCAAGAAGTTCTATGCTTAATAAACAAAGACCATAAAAAAAAAAAAAAAAAAAAAAATCGCTCGCTAGGTTGAAAACCCGCAAGGGAGTCCTAGGCAAAAATTAGAGCACGTGCAAAAAAAAAGAAGCCCGGCTAGATTGAAAAACCCGAAAGGGCGGTCTAGGCAAAAAACAGGGTGCAACACACAAAAAAAAAAATAAAAAAAAAAAAAAAAAAATGGTCTTTGTTTATTTGAACTACGGAGACACCTGAGCCTCCCAACTGGAGGAACGTAGGCAACTTCGGTGCGGTCTAAAAACATATCAAAATAACCCAATTCACTTCAATAACAAGATGCAATTTTTATTTCATTCAATGAATTATTCAAGCCATTACAACGGATTTATTGAGCAACAAAAGACATCAAAACATTTAAATCCTAAAACAAAGTGGTCTAATTTAATGCAATCTCTTAGGGTACTAAGAAAAATCCATTTTCTCTTACCTTCAAAGGACCCACCCGATCGTCTCTCGATCCTTTTCTTCTTGGATACGAAGGAGCACTAATACGCACCGAAACCTCCTGTGTTGCGGCACGTCTCTTGGCATAAAAGTCATCCAAAGGAGTACCGAAAGGATCAGCAAGAATGTTACTCAAATCAGCAGCAAGCCTCCCTATATCTCAGAGCGCTGCTAGGCTCAAAAACCCTTCCCAACACTCGGCACGAAGCACATCGACCCAAGCGATTCCACGGTAAATGGTGCCAAACAAATAATCCAAGTAGCTTCTCGGGAAGGAAGACACTCCCCCGATGCATAGGAGCAAAAGCCCAACGGTTGCAATCATCTCCCCAAGCCGACTGAAGCTCACTCGAGAAGTCCGGACCCATTGTAAGCAACTGGACGAAGCCTTCCGTCCCTCGGAAAAGGAATTATCTGTTGGCGACCAAACTTCCGCAGAACCCCTCTGGCTGGTAAATTGAAGAATCTCTCAAACCGGGTACAACCACATGCTGAAAACCGAGAGTCCATTCCACAAAAGGAGACGAAGACGCCCAAGAAGGAGGCACCACTCAATATCGACGGTTACCCGAGATGCAAAGAATTTCTTCCAACCATCTTCAGATAAATCCCGGATCAATAACTTCCTCCTATGAACAGCAAAAAGGAGACAAATCACCATCCGGGGATATCTTGAAATGTTCTCGGAGCCATATGGTCAAGAGCAAAGGCTTCCACGACACATCTTATCCGTCCTATGTAACTCATCAAGGCCGTGCAACGTCTCCCCTACGATAAGAGGGATTATACTAAATTGTTGCTCCTTGGCTTGCAAAATAATCTCAGCCAACTGCACATCCGTAGTCCCGAAGGTGTAACAAACAATACTTCACTAAGAGAACAGCGGCCATGGCATTCCTTTTGAAAGATTGAACCACCGGATCCTCCGAGTGTAAACTGAAGAACATCGGCAACTCAGTTATGTCAATCACAGTACCGTGCAACATCTTCCTCACAGTCCTCAACAGGGAGATTCAGTGACTCAACCCAAGAGTCAATGGCACCGCGGCGGTGATATTTAGGGACGGCAATCCGACCGGCCAAGGCATGCCAAGGATGGCCCCGAAATTCATCAGTCGGCACCCATTTCATTAGCTGAAAAGTTGGAGGTATGGCTGTCGCAATCCCAGAAAGCCACGGCAGCTCTCAACAAAATCCCAATCCGGCTTCAACGTCCGCAAAGTGAAAAGAATTCGGAACCCGAAGTCTTTAATGAAGGCCTTCTTGGGATGGGTCTTGAAAGAATACACAAAAGTGCCCAAGTCCTTTTCATACCCAACTAACAACCTTGGCATCAAGGGCAAAAGAATTGGAAGCCATGGAAATGTTGATCACAAGCAAGTTGAGCAATAATATGATGTTCAAAAATGGCAGAAAGGAGCTGTGAGAATCAAGTGGTCGAACAGAAGATGATATTATAGCTGTTGGGGGTTCTTTTGGCCAGCAAATGTCAAGCCCGGAATTCCGCCTCCCAGACGCGCGCGCCACCCGCCAGCGGTCTGAAATGCGCGCGCGTCCCAAGCCTACAGAGGAAAGCGCGCGCCTCCCAGGTCTAGATCACTTCAGAAAAGGCCTTGTCAGAGATCTCCAACCTAAATCAAGACACAGCCCCTGTCCTCGGACACCCAGTTGGGCACACCTTCTTCTGGTCCGCCCTTAAGGCATGTCAAAGACTGAAAGTAGGATAGAAACTCCCACTCAAAAGTAGGCTGTCCTTATCCAGATTCCAAACTCCCTAAAGTTCTGTCACAGGTGACATACCCCCCTCAAGGGCCAATCTCAACATTTCATCCCCAGCAGGAATATTTTTCTGGTCGCAGGTCAACTGTGCCCGCACCCACAATTCAAAAAAAAGCCAAGTGCGACTCCAAGTGGCACGCGACTTCAAAGCAATACCTCATCAACGGATTTTACTAACGGATTCGTCCTCAAAGGTTCACTAACGGCCTCTCCAAAGGTTCACCAACGGCCTCATTCAAGGGTTCACTAACGGCCTCTTCAAGGTTCACTAACGCCTCGTTCAAAGGTTCACTAACGGCCTCATCAACGAATTTCACTAACGGATTCGTCCTCAAAGGTTCACTAACGGCCTCTTCAAAGGTTCACTAACGGCCTCCTCAAAGGTTCACTAACGGCCTCTTCAAGGTTCACCAACGGCCTCTACAAGGGTTCACTAACGGCCTCATCAACGAATTTCACTAACGGATTCGTCACAAAGGTTCACTAACGGCCTTTTCAAAGTTCACTAACGGCCCTCTTTCAAAGGTTCACCAACGGCCTCTACAAAGGTTCACTAGCGGCCTCATCAACGGATTTCACTAACGGATTCGTTCTCAAATGTTCACTAACGGCCTCTTCAAATGTTCACCAAAACGGCCTCTTCAACGGATTTCACTAACGGATTCGTCCTCAAAGGTTCACTAACGGCCTCTTCAAAGGTTCACTAACGGCCTCTTCAAAGGTTCACTAACGACCTCTCCAAAGGTTCACCAACGGCCTCTCCAAAGGTTCACTAACAGCCTCGTTCAAAAGGTTCACTAACGGCCTCATTCAACATATTCAGCCGGCAGGTTCACCTAACGAATCATGCCACCCCCTCTATCAACAAAAGCCGCTCACACAGGAGCGCACCACTATCTCTCGCAATTTCAAATTCCCGCTTTCATCGAGTCTTTACTTTTTCTTGGTGATGTCCTCGGCGGGTGTTTTTAACTTTCGTCGACGCGTTTTGCTTTGCAATCCACGTCGCCGAGGGGCTCTGTAATCACCCCGCCTTGGACCGCTCACCCCGATTGCACATTTGATCTTGTGTTTCTCCCCATTTTAAGTGTTTCTCGTTAGTTTCTGTCACTTCCGTTAAGTTCCTGACTGACTTCGTTAAGTCCGGGACTAAACTGAATAACAGGGCTGACTTTCTAGTCCATTCTGTCAAATTGCCTTCTCTGAGTCGCGCGCCTCCGACAGGAGGAGCCAGACGCGCGCGCCTCCCCGCTGCCAAGCAGGAAGCGCGCGCCTCTGGGCGTCAGTTACAGATTTCTGGCCAGGATTCTCTCCCTTGCTCATTTACAGGATTTTACCCGGGAAGGATTTCTTGGTGACTGAGTTTTGGCACCAAAAACACATCTCTTTCACCTATAAAACCTCCATTTACCTCGATTTTCAAAGAACGAAAACTTGAGACAAAACTTTTGACCAAAAACCTTGGACCTTTGGCTCTCAATCTCAATAAACCACATTTTCTACTTTCAATTCAACAAGAAGTGTTTGAAGTCTCTTGAAGTCTAGGTAAAGCTCTTTCTTTCCCCTTCTCAACTTTCATCTCTTTTCTCTTTCTTTTCGTTTATCAAAGTGCAATCATCCAAATCATTTTGGGACATGACTCTAATGATCCCTCATCTCGTTGAGGTTGGTTAAGGAGTTATCTCCTACATTCCAAACTCTATTTTAAACACCTTTTTATGATTTAAAGAAGAAGAAGAAGAAACGTTTATCATTCATGTAGATTTTGATCAAGCAAGACCAACTTTAGTTGGGCAAGATGGGTGTTTCGGTACTTCCCATCTCGTAATCTAACCCCCGAACCTCAAACAAAGAATCTCTGTTTTCGTAATCAAACTTAGGCTATTATCAATAGGTTTTTCTTATGTTCCTCAAAAACATAGGTGGCGACTCTAAACAATCTAAAACAAGTTAGACATCCTTGGATAACTCCACCGCTCTAGCCAAGCCGTGGTCCCCCGGGGTATCTACAATATATATATATATATATATAATATATATATATATATATATAGGGTCGTGCTCCTGTGAGAACCTAAATACCGTGAGAACTTGGATACAGTAAAAAACTAATGTATCTAATGGTTCAATTGGATACATCATTTGATACATTACTTGACTTGGATACATCATTAGATACATTACTTGGATACATTAGGTAAAAACTAATGTATCCAATATGCACTTGGATACATCATTGGATACATTAAGTTCTCACGGTTCTCACGATATTTAGGTTCTCATTTGAGAACCTACCTCTATATATATATATATATATATATATATATATATATATAATATATATATAATATTAGAAAGCAGAAACATTTAGAGCTCTCTCATTGTGCCACCTCATAATGATGACTCATAATACCACTTGGCACATTTCTACAATTCTATTGGTCAGCACATTTTGATGCTTTCAACAAAAAAAAAAAAAAAAAAAAAAAAAACTTATAAAAAATTCGGTTGGCTTGCACTAAAAATATAGTGAATTTGGAATTTAAATTTCAAATTTGGAAGCTTATTAAATAATGGATGTAATTGATTAAACCATATCCTAAGTTAGCTAGAAATTCAAATATTTAAATTTATTGATTACAGAATTAAACTTCATTCAAAGAGATTTAAAGGTATGATTAATTTACCCTTTATATACATAACTTTTTTTTGGTATATAATTTAAAGGAATATTTTTGAATACCAATTCTTATCAAACTCCAATCGAATTTCATTAATTAAAACATGTTAATTAAGGAAAGAATTGTAGTATAATTTGGAATTAAGAAAAGGATTGTATTATATAAATAAAAAATAAAAAATAAGGAAATGATTGTATTGTAATTTGAAATTGAAATTGAAATTAGAATTCAAATTTTATACGTTTTATTTAAGGGAATTATTTAACTACTAATTCTTACCTAAATTTAATCACACAAGAATTTCAAATTGTTTGACTTTAGAATTTTATCTCATTAGACTTTAAATTGATCAATATACTTAATCTTCCCTTCAAAAAAATAAATTAAAAAAAATACTAATCTTCAAGCCCAAATTATCCGGCCAAAATATTTACTTTTTCCATTGATAATCTTAATTCAAACCATATCTCTCTATATATATACACACAATGTATTCTTTTTCCTCACGACTCCATCAATGTGTTTTTTGTTTTTTTTTTTTAATTCTCGGTCTATGTGTATTTTTTATATCCCTTTATGTATTTTTGCGAGTTGCAGGTTGAATCTTGAGTTGAAGAGAATTTGAATACATGGTGAGTGACCAATTCGTTAAATATTATTGGGAAAATATTAAAATCCTCTTTGCTATTTGGTTATTCTCTCATTTACAATTTGTTGTACATATCCTTATAATATTGTAAAAAATGTTTCTGGAGATGATTTAGATCAACCTTGCTACTTAGTTATTTCGAGGACAGAGGGAGTATATCATTGTAACATATTGTTGACGTAACTATTAGTATTCCTCTTTAATCGGAGCATTATTTTTTATTTAGCGATATTTTTATTTACGAAAGATATTATATTTTTATTTACTTGGTCGAGTTATATGGAAATAAAATAAATTTATATATCTTCATAAAATTTAAAATTAGTTATAAATATAGGAAGAATCTATTGTCACTATACATTTTCTCATCCATTACATCATTTTTAATTATTTTAAGTTTATTGTTTTTTTTTTTTGAAACAGAGTAAATCACTTGCATTCATAATGAAACAATGATGGCACTCCACAGATGTCGGAGGCTCACCCAAATATCAATAATAATACCATCTCTTAACATACAACAATGATCTTTCCAAACAAAATTTTGAAATGTACGATTCCACTCCAAGAAAAACTTGGACACTGCTTTACTTTGGCATTCAAAAAATCCCACCATTGATAATATATTGCGTTGAGCACTAGATAAATTTGAGAATCCGGGTTGACAAAGAAACACCCACCAAACATCTCAAAATCCGTGAAAGATCCCTTTATAGCAAGAAAAATGGCAACCTCTTCATTGTGCAGGAATGCAAGAGTCGTCCCAATTACAAAACAAATAAAACAACAACAAACAAACAAACAACAAGATAAACATAGGCTCTCACAAGGAGAGAATACTACGGCTCTCACAAGGAGAGAATAACAACGGCTCTCACTTAGGAGAGAATCTTATTATACATTATATTATATAGAAAAACAACAAGACAATTGTTTATATAATTTCAATATTGAAATTATAAAAAATTGTGTTGTTGAAAGATTGACAAAATGAAGAAGATTAAGATTAAACTAATTAAAAATAAAAGAAAAAAAATTGAAGAATAGGAAGAGAAAGGAAAATGGAGAAGAAAGGCTGAGAGAGAGTTAATTTATTGTTGATTAGGAAAAACTTGCCCTTGAAAAGCTTGCCAAATATAAAAAATAGACAGAATTATTCAAATCACACATCAAATGTATCTTCTATCTCATTAATAAAAAAAGAATACTATTAGCTATTAATCTCCATATACTAAATTAAAGTCAATAAAAATAAAAAGATTCATTTTTTATTTAGTAAAACACATAATGATAACATTTCTTTTGAAATAAATAATTTAAAAAGAGGTTACAACAATGCACAACAATAACATTGTAAAAGGAAATGTCAGAGCTATAAAAACTCGAGTTCTAAGTGAGTAATTCGTCAAATGAGTATGATTTTATAAGTCAAAAGCTACAACATTGTAGTTTCATATACTCATGGAAATGAACATAAAAGAAATAATAAAATTAATTACATTTAACTTTCTGACTTATCATTTTGAGACCAAAGTTTTGCTGTTTATTGTTATACCATTTTGGCTAAAAAAAAAAACTCAATCAAAAAGAAATTTCACAGTCTTTCTCTTTCAATTATCACCAACAACATTGCACGGAGCTATCACAACACAAGCACATATCTTCTTTTCGAGATTGCTTAATGGATTTTGTGTAATGTTGTTTTAAACTAAATTCACGAATAGCTTAGGAGTAATAGTACTGATATGACACTAAGGAAGAAATAATTTTGCATTCCATCTTAAATTAGGATATGTCATGTATATTAAACTATTCTTTAAGTTGTATCAGAATAAAATAAATATTACATATTTTCCATAATTTTGAAATTAGATATAGATAATATTATTCCAAGACATGTTCGAAATCTTATTAATTGATGCTAATAGTAGTGATACGACAATAATTTGTTACTTTCATCCCAAATTAACATTATATTTTGAGTTTTTTGGCACTAATTTTTTTTTTTAATTTTTTTTGGAAACCTAATTAAATTGACAATTAAACTTAATTGTTTTTGTATTACCTTCATGATATTTAAGATAGTTAAATGTGATAATTTATTTAGGACTATTTTTTATTTAAAAGTTGACTCCAATTACAGATAACATTTTGAAAGGATGAACGGGACCAGGGAGTAAAAAGCTTTCATGGTTTTTTGACTTTGGTGTAACACATTTGAATTTCTATCAAAAGTATTATATTTATGATGTTGTGTTCCTACATTGCAGCCCATAAGGCTTATGCCACTCATATTACATATTATTACATCATAATTTAAAATTCAAATTATCTAAAATACAGTAATAGAGACTCTCAAATTTTTTAATCAAATCTCTGCAATTGGATCTATTTAAGATAAAAGAAACGAATCAATGATTATGTAACAAGTGTCTATTTAAGCTGAGAAATTTAAGACACTTATAACTTAAGCCAAAAAAATTGTTTAATCTTTTACTTAACAGGTGTTGGGACATCAATAAAGACATTAGAAAAAAAAAAACGTTATTTAATTATGGGATTTTATATTCTTTTTATCATGCCAATGAGACATGAATAAGGACATTGTAGAAAAATATTTATTCAGTTATGAGCTTTTATATTCTTTTTTCCCTAATTGTAAGGAGATCAAAATTGGAAAAAATATTATTTTAATGGTACAAATATTATATTTATAAATTTATAGGAGAGGGAGGAAGGGGAATTGACACAACTCTAAATCAAGTGGATCAGATGACCCATTGAGCTTTTACATCAATGGGGGGGGGGACGATTGATAAGAGCGTAAATCAAGGAAGAGGCCCTTATGCATTTAAGATGGAGGTCAGAATCTCCATCGAATTGGATCATTGATGCCCAAAGAAGGAGCTCCTCCACAATTTGCTCAGCTATATATTTACGACACTGAAAACGAAGTTTCTAAACATAATAAAAGCTATCAGGTATGTGTCTTTCGTAATGTATTATATGATTACATTTATTTGTGTATATACCATGTGAGATTATCTACTAATTTTAAATAATTGTTTTAAAATTAACAGTAAACAGAGGACGTTAGAATTAGACAACTCCATTGCAGCGGACTTAAGAAACATGGTTGATGAAAACAACCTGTATGCAAAGATTTACAGAATAGCTGCAGAGCGTATTTCGTTGAGCAATTCGAGTGAGGTTAGGCTTCGGCTGATAGAAAATCGATCTAAGGATGGAAGAACGTATAATTTGCCAACAACTTCTGAAGTGGCAGCTCTTATCGAGGGTGATATTGAAGATGCACCTGATGTGAGAGACATCATGGTTGAGAACGGTTTGGTGACTTAAAAAAAACAAATACACGAGTTCAACCCGTGTCATCTTCATCTTAAGTATCCCTGTTGTTTGTTTATGGGGAAGATGGATACTATACCTATATTCCTAGGAATATGCCTCTTATGTCAAAGAGACCCAATCTTTCTTGAAGGAGTTCTTATCATTCCGACTACATGAAAGGTCTACAGAGGGACCTCAACTTATGAGAAGTGGAAGATTGCTGCAGCAGTTTATGGTTGATGCATACATATGATGGATACACAATGGCTTCAGTGGATTCCTCACAATCAACCCGCTCTTCGGGTCGAATCTTACCGAAACTATCAGATGCAGTTTCAAGAGGTGAAACTGATCCATCATCTGCAGGTAGGAGGGTTGTGTTGCATCAACATACACCGGAGGACAGCGTTGGATGACTCAAAATTTCCAGGATGCATTAGCTATTTGCAGGTGGACAGGATATCCGTCACTCTTTATAACATTTACCTGCAATCCAAAGTGGCCAGAGATTACAAGATTTGTTCAGAAGGAGGGGCTACGCCCTGAAGATAGGCCTGAATTATATGCCGTGTTATTAAAATGAAGCTTGAGGAATTAGTAAAGGATTTAAGGAAAAGAAAATTTTTGGCGAGCCTACTGCAAGTAAGTCATTCTGTCCATTTTTTTTTTTTTTGCCAAGTGTCATCAACTCGATTACTCTTATACCAATAAGTTAAAAAATAATCATAATAAAATTAAAAAACAGTTATTCTAACTATTATCAAGCATGATACAATAAGAATATTTAAATTTTTATTAAGATTTTTATTTTTAAATTTAAACAATTATTGAAAGTGTAATTGAATTTATCAAAAGTTTCAGTTGTACTAGGAAGGATGATATATATATATATATATATATATAATATATATATATATATATATATATATATATATATATATATATATAATTATTTAATTTTTATGTGACAATAATTTTAATTTTTCCCATGCTTATTTGATACAGTTGTTTACACTATGGAATTTCAAAAGCGAGGTCTTCCCCATGCTCATATTCTTCTTTTTCTCAAAAGTAAGGACCAAGCAGGAACAGCCGAAAATGTCGACAAGTGGATATGTGCTGAGATTCCCGATAAAGAAACTAATCCTGAATTGTACGAGGCTGTAAAAGAATATATGGTACATGGTCCTTGTGGTGCTGCTAACCCAAAGTCCCATTGCATGGAAAATAAAAGGTGATCAAAGAAATTCCCTAAAACCTTTAATGAAGGAACATCCATTGATGAGAATGGATATCATGTTTATCGGAGGAGAGTCACCGGTGCCAATGTAGAAAAAGGTGGAGTTTTGCTTGATAGTAGGTATATTGTGCCTTATAATACTGAGTTGTTGTTGAAGTATTAGGCTCACATCAACGTGGAATATTGTAATCAAAGTAAATCCATAAAGTACTTATTCAAGTATATCAGCAAGGGAAGTAACAGAATAGGGGTAAAGTTTTGCGTCGATGATGAAGCGAAACATTACATGGATTGCAGATATGTTTCTGCATGTGAGACGATGTGGAGAATATTTGGATTTGAGCTCCATTACAGGACACCCTCTGTTGAGCGCTTATCTTTCCATTTAGAAGGAGACAGGGCATCCCTTTCAAAGACGGTAATTATCTTCCGGATGTTGTGGGTAAGCCTACTGTTAGTCAATCAGAATTTTTACAGTGGATGAAGATCAATCGTGAAAATCTAGAGGCTCGACGTTACAAGTATCATGAGTTTCCAAATCATTTTGTTTGGGATAAGACAAAGCGAGAATGGCGTCCTAGAAAGAAAGGCACATCAATAGGACGGATTTATCATGTCCCCATCAATACTGGAGATATTTACTATCAGGCTGATGTTAAATCATATTCCTGGTGCTACATGTTATGATGATTTGAAAACCGTAAATAACAAAGTGCATGATGATTACAAAGCAGCATGTTATGCTCTAGGATTGTTAGATGATGATAAAGAGTATGTGGATGGAATAAAAGAAGCAAGTGAATGGGGGTCACAGGATTATTTAAGAAGACTATTCGCGGTGCTTCTACTATCTAATAGTATTTTGAGGCCATAAGATGTCTGGAATCAAACTTGGCAAGTACTGTCAGATGATATCATTTACAAGCATCAGAAGAATTTTAACAATCCTGGTAAATCTTTTGTTATGTTTGATTTAATTTTTTAATGAAATATATTAAAGTTTATTTGATTTGTCACGTTTTTTATATTATTTGTTAAACTGCTGTAAATTAATTATATTTTGATTATTTTTTTAATGTGAATCTTTTCATATTGCAGGGTTGAAACTCAGTGACGAGCAAGTAAAAAATTTTGCATTGGCTAAAATTGACAAGTTACTGGCAGCAAATTGCAGTGGTCTCCGAATTTTAAAGATATGCCTCAACCAAGCACTTCTGTCATTTCTGATGCGGAGAATATGCTAATATTAGATGAAATGTCATATGACGTTGAGGAGATGCAGGCTGAGCACTCCAGATTACATAAATGTTTGAATGAAGAACAAATGATGGTTTATGAAAAGATTATAACTGCTGTTGATATAGGCGATGGTGGAGTGTTCTTTTTG
Source organism: Campanula takesimana (assembly GCA_026119855.1). Taxonomy (NCBI): domain Eukaryota; kingdom Viridiplantae; phylum Streptophyta; class Magnoliopsida; order Asterales; family Campanulaceae; genus Campanula; species Campanula takesimana. Next base: position 13,111 of record JAOWBW010000206.1, read on the forward strand.
TATGGGTATGGTGGCACGGGGAAGACCTTCATATGGAAGACTTTGTGCTCGGCATTGCGAAGTAGGAGGGACATAGTTCTTCCGGTTGCTTCTAGCGGTATTGCTTCCTTACTTCTTCTGAGGGGTAGGACTGCTCACTCCAGATTTGGCATACCTATCCAGGTGGACGAAAGCTCAACTTGCAGCAAGATTAAACCTTGTTCTGATGTGTGTGGTCTCCTAAAGAAAACGAAGCTCATAATTTGGGATGAGGCTCCAATAACCCACAACACTGCTTTGAGGCTCTTGATAGGAGCTTGAGGGACATTATGCGTACTTCTGATGGTCGATGCTCTGATAAACCATTCGGTGGATTAGTTGTTATGTTTGGAGGAGATTTCAGGAAAATATTGCATGTTGTGCCAAAGGAAGCCGACATGATATTGTACATGTTGCCATTAGTTCATCTAAACTTTGAAATTCGTGTGAGGTTCTAAAACTGACAAAAAATATGAGATTGCAGGTAAATCATCTTATATTAAACTTTAATATTTTACATTTCCCTATTGTAGTAATTAAATTTTTCTATCTCATTCATTGTCTAAATCTATGTAGGTCGGTTTCTCTTCCTCTTCTGATGCTATGGAGATCAAAAATTTTGTTGAATGGATACTATGGGTAGGAGATGGTGATGTTGGTGAATAAAATGATGGAGAAGTTGACATTAAATTACCAGATGATATTTTGATAACGGATACAGCTGATCCTATTGCAACTATTGTTCAAAAGACGTATCCTGACATATTACATAATATGGGTATTGATGGTTTTTTTCAGGATAGAGCAATTTTGGCACCAACTAATGAGATAGTAGATACTACCAATGATTATGTGATGTCACTGTTGCCCGGTGAAGAAGTATTGTATATGAGTTCAGATAGCATCAGAAAGGATGACGGAGATATTGTTGGCCACGAGGATGTATTTTTTGTTGAGTTTCTTAATAAATGCTCGGGCTTGCCGAACCATTCCATACGTCTGAAGGTTGGGTGCATAGTCATGCTACTCAGAAACATTGATCAAGCTTCGGAATTATGCAACGGAACGAGACTGATAGTTACAAATCTTGGAAAACATATAGTTGAAGCAAGAATGCTCTCTGAAAATAATACTGGCATGAAGGTGTTTGTGCCTAGAATGATGTTGAGCCCATCCGATTTGACAAAATTCCCAGTTAAATTCCAACGTAGACAGTTCCCATTGAATGTTTGCTTCGCTATGACTATAACTAAGAGTCAGGGACAGTCTCTTTCTTATGTAGGGCTTTACCTTATCCAAATTTAATGTTCATGATTTTGAATGATATTTTATTTCGTGCAGTGTGTTAGTGTTTTGACTTGAAGGCCGAGTGCCGGGTACTGACTGGCGAAGGTGGTGATTTATTACTTCCTTTTAATTTTATTTAGTCAATCACCTGAATGTGGTCCTGATCACCGAGATTATATCTAAGTAGCAGAAGTTAATGATTGTATGGTGTTGGTTGTCCCTGTTGAATGCTTAAGCTGTCAACAAGGTTTGTAGAACTTAATACACTTAGCTGGGCAATGACAGAATTTTCAGTTTCAATTTGAGAACTGTAACGAAACAAAGAGGTAGAATGTTTTAGAAGTACAAACTATTCTAGGGTTGCTAATACTTCCACTTTGTTAGTCATCCTTGGACATATATTTTTAATTAAGAATCATGAAAATAGTTATCTCCTTTGGTGATGTCTCTCCAGCAAGCACTGAGTCACTCAAACACACCAAAGTAGGAGAAATTTTCGATTATGGTAATTCCGCTGCTAAAATTTCATGATGTTTACTTTGTCCAATAATTTTCTCCCCTTTCCCTACTCTGGTCACCCTCTCTCTTTTGTACCCCCCCCCAAATTGTTTTTTTATTATTATATACTATACTATGTTTTCTGACTTAGATTTAGCAGTCCATTATTGATTATGGTTTACTGAATCAAAGACAGAACATGCCCTATGAAACATCTGCAAATATGATTGGGTTTGCTAAAGTGAATGTTTGGTCTCATCCTGCAGATTTTCTGAGATCATAATTGATTTGGAAAATGAGAGCTTGATTTGGGGAGTGGTCTGTGGAGCTGTTGCGCTTCGGGTAGAATGAATGAGAAATATTCTTAAATTGATACTCCATCCAAAATGATCAAGGACAAATTTAAACATCCATGTTGGGGGGGGGGGCACATTTGCAATTCTTTTGCATTTGTGATGGACCTTTGATGCTAAATCATTTCCTTTGTCAGTGGCTCTGTGTAATGTTTCTCATCATTATTTCTTTACATCACAGGCAGTTTTCTCTCGACAGAGGAGGACGTTGCTAACTCAATTTGGGACGAAAGAGTATGAATTATAATTTAGCACTGTGTCCATGAAGTCTTAATGGATGTTTCACTTTCATTGTAAGTCCGAGGGCTTCAAATATCTTCATTTTTCCGTTTTTTTTTCTTTTTTTTTTGTGTGGCTGTGGGTGTGAATAGGATGGGATGATATGCGCATATATCATATTTACATTGTTTAAGTGAATGCTTCATGTATGTATGGTTTTTTACATGGAGCTCTTGGGTTACATGAAAAGATAGTGGGCAGTGTGTATTGGAATAAGTTGGGTAATAAGAAAACAACATTCATTGTCAAGCTCATCCTCATCTTGATGTTAACATCATCGTTGGACTTTATATAGCAATGTAGATCACAATGAAAAATGTCAAATTTGAAGATCATTAAGGGACGGAGGGAGTATTTTTTTTATTCTTAGCATTACTATGCTCCCGTCGAATCTCGACGGGTTACTCACTAGTATATATTAAACTCCAATGTGTACTTAGAAAATAGAATTACTGAACTATGACACACATCACATTCTTATCATGATATAAAGTGCTGTAACAAGTCATCATGTTTTGAAAAATTATCAAAAAAAAAAAAAAAAAAAAAGCTATGTGCAAAAAAGGGTTTTTGGGTAATTTACTAAATAAAGCTTAAACTTCACGGAGTGGTACCACTTTAGGGAATGTGGTCTAAAATTTAACAAAATAAGGCCTTAATTGACACGATCTAATTAAATGGGGTTTTTGGCGGATTTCGTTAGAAAAATTAGTTAAGACACATTTGACTTGCACGTTATACACACCGTTGGCTTGCTTGAAATAAAAATTAGTAATAAAGGGGTCAAATGAAGTTTTCTTAAAATGAAAGGGTCAAACTGGCCCACTTAACATATACTATAACCCCCCATCTCTCTTCACATCTGATATTTTATCAAAGCTTTTTCGCTCTCCCAAACTTCATCTCTTTATCTCTTCACCTACTTCCCCTTCTAGCCGGCTTAACAATACCAATGCCACCCATCATGACAACTCACCACATGATCCCACTGTAGCTGCCATCGTCGCCGTCGCCTTCAGGTCCTCTCTCCCTTTCGTCTCTGTTTGGTCTTCTTTATTTCTTTTGTCTCTCAGTTTTGTCGATATCTCTCTCTCACTTTCTCTATTTATGTGTTTAAGTTCGTGTCCCCGTGTTAGATCACAGATGTGGTATGTGTGTGTCTACATGTGTGAGTGTGTGAGTTTATGTATGTGGTCATGTGTGTGTGTTAGATCTCAGATCTAGTGGTCTATGTTACTGTGTGGGTTAGATTTAGATTTGGTTTTGTATGTCTTAGATCCACCAAAATCTGCTTTTCATGTGTGTGATCAAAATTAGATCCGGTGTTGAAGAACCCTAATCCGGATCGCTCCCCTTCTAATATAGGCATTTATGAAATTTCAGGCCCTTCTAGGGTTTATTTGGATCATTTTGGCTGAAGAGGGCCTTCAGATCATTTCTGGAACCATAGAGACCTCCTTTTAATTCCTCTTTCGCCCAAAAATGAATTTTAAGGAATTCAGACCATGGTTGGATGACACTAGCGTGTAAAAGCTCAGCTGTCCGATAATACTGTCCGATAATTCGCTTCCTCGCACGCGCTCCATGGACACGTGTCACCTTCCCACTAAAGCGCCCAAGCCGCCATGCCAAAGTCGGACGACAATGCTCCCGCCCACCATTGTCGATCGAAAATGGCCCCCATTTTAGGCTTTTCCTATTTAAACCAAGGTTGATCTCTTTCTAAAGGGCTCATGAATTTACAACCGTTTCTTGCTTCTTACTCTTCACCCATCACCATCCGAAAATTACACCATGTGTACATAATCAAAAACCCATTTCCACATATTCACTTGAGATGTTTACTCCCTTTTGAGATATTAACAACCTACTTATCGTAGCATTAATCTCTCAATTGGTTCTATCACACTCAAATCAATATATTCAAACAATCAATCAACCAAAATCAATCATTCAAGCTTAGGGTTATTTGGCATATTCTTAAGGGTTGATGAACAATCACTCAAAGTGATATCATTCTCCCTTTTGAATCCATTACACCCAACCCCAAATTTGGTTCAATCATCAAGAATTACACCTAACTTGAATATAATCTCCTAACATTAATGTCTCTAACCCTTATTTCTCTCTTTTAATTTCAAGTATTTAATTTATTGTTCTATGTTATTATTGTTGTTGGGATCTTGTTGTATTGTTGATCATTGTTGCTTCTTAGCTACTTAAATGCAATTTCTTAATTTTTGATCATTTAAAAATGGGGTAAATCCACAGGAACCATCCTAGGGGTACAATGTTGAGATATCTAGTCAAGAAACTCTAGGATGAGAGTATGGTTAAGGATTAGAGAGGGAGATAGTCGGAGTCAATCATACATGAAGAGAGATAATTGATATGAGAGACTGAAATATTATTGATGCTAGTGATACATATATATAGGGTTACAACAAGTATTCTAGAGTCCTAATCTAATTAGAAAAACTAATACAAAAAGGAAACTAATGTTCTAGAATAATCTAGCTTGGTTTACAAGATACAATCTTTATGTTTGGTAACTTGATATTTACAATATATGCTAGGAATATATAATATTCCTTAATATTCCCCTGCAAGATGGACGACCGATAGGAGAGTCCAATCTTGAAAGTAATGAGATGAACCGGGTTGATGAAGTGAGTTGGTTGATGTGATCCCGGATATGGGTGATGTTTCCATGATCTTTACCTTTGTACAAGTAGGGTTTGCACCCCTCACATGGGAGATGAAGTTTACGTCGCAATGACGTGCTTAAGCTTTTACGTCGCGAGACGGGCTTTGGCTTTTACGTCGCGAGCCCGAACCATTTTACGTCGCGAGACTGGTTCGGGCTTTTACGTCACGAGACGGGATCTGGCTTTTACGTCGTGAGACGGGTTCGGGCTTTTACGTCGCGAGACGGGCTTGGGCTTTTACGTCGCAAGACGGGGGGTTTGGTTTTGGGTAGCCGGACAAAACGGAAATTGGGGAAAAAAAACGCTGGGTCAAAAGGCAGAAGCGTTGTGGTGGATTAGAGAGAAAGAAGAATAAATTAGTAATGGTAAAAATAAAAAATAAAAATCATAGCCTGGGGAATGTGGGCAAAACAAATTTTGGTATTTGAAAAAAAATTGTAGTTCGACCGAGGAGTGGGTTATTGAAATTGGGTATAAATTTTTCAATGAAGGTTAGCAATAGGATGTCCATGGATTGGTTACAAGGTTTTTTTTTTTAAGGGAGAGAAAGAAAAATGGTAGATGAGACTGGGGTGGGGGTTATGGATGGTTACGAGTTTTTTTTTTTTTTAGTTAAGAAGATTGAGATGAAAACAAAATTTGATGAAGGAAAAGAAAAAGTTGCTTTGATAAAAATAGGAAGAGGGTAGAGGTCAGAATGGTTGAAGTTGAAAAATAGGGAATAACGGGTCGTCAAAAAAAGATTGTGTTTTGAGTTTTGGTGAAGGAACATGAAGCATGAAGATATGCTTGAATCAGATATGCTTGAATCAGATAGGCCATGTTAACGTGGGGTAAAGGTTATGGCTTTTGGGATCAAGTAGGTTTACAGGAGCAATGGGAAGCCACATATGAGTGTAAAGGCCGAGGTAGTGGTGTGAAAAGAAAGGGAGGCGGAAGCAAATTTAGGGTTTAGGCTTTTGGCGGAGAAGTCTCATTATGGATCATAGCTCTGATACCATATTAGGATTTAGGAGAATAGTCGAAGTCAAACAACCATGGTAGAGAGAAGAGGTAATATGAATGACTCAAATATTATTGATGCTATAATATATCATATTTTAGCAACTTGACATTAATTCTCCAAGGATATAGGAAGACATGGACTTGAGTTCTCAACTCCCCAAAGTCCTCTAGTCCTCTCTTGCCTTAGGATAGTCAGGGTTTACCAAATTGATCCTCTCACTTTGTTAGTCTCCATTCAACTTCATGTTTGAGGTAATTCGTTCACCTAAGGAAGAACACAAGTCCATTTACAGTCAATATTTCCTATATTAAGGTCTTTTGACTTTTATTATAACAAAAGGGAATTTAATCAATGCCGACATTCCCATCTTAAAACATTTCCTTCTTCCTCTTTTCAAAACGACATTTTAAAATAATATTACTTATTTTAATCTTAAATATAGACACACAATTTCAAAATGGTAGAAAGACACGTGGCTATGAGGCATCTCGGTCGAACACAAAAATGTTTTTCCCATGGTGTAACTTGACCTCTGTGCTCGGATCCTATATTTTTAGTTTTTTCATTGTTTGGGCTTACATTAAACAATGTGGCGACTCTCCCATTTTAGTCCATCTCACTCAGTTTGACCCATTCATTTTGAAACTCCAATTTTTAGCAATTGGATACAGTAATTCACAGGTGTATATGTCTATTTGATTAACCAGTTAATGAATGTGTGAACGGAAATGGAGGAAGCCATAATGGAGTTCACAACTGTGATGGCGATGGTGGTGGTGGGCCGTGGTGTTCTTGGACAGTGGGGGTGATAGATGGTGTTGACTGATAGGGTAATGGTGAGGGTTACTAGAGATGGACGATGGTGGTGACTTGTAGGATAATGACTGTGGTGGCAGTTATGGGTGACAACTATTATCAAATATTGGTAATTTTGTTGGAAGTAAATAAATATATTTTTGAAACAATTATTAAATATTGCTCGTTCATAAAATATTATTTTTTTATCTTTGAGAAAAAGATCTTTAAGTTTCAAATATTAATTGTATGGAAAACCTGATTATTATGCATATAAATGTTGTACAAAATTAATTTAGAAGAAATTATTTAGAAGAATATTAAAGAAATTGTTCTCTTCAAACATAATATATTAAAAGTTATTTAATGTACAAAAGAATTATATTTTCAATAAATATATGATATTTTTATAAGGAATATGAGATATTTATTTTAAATGCATATTTTTTAATATACTCCTTGAGAACTAATTTCCTATCATTTATAAAACAAAATCATTTGACGCCTTGAGAACTTATTTCTATTTCAAACAAACTCAATCTCCCAATCATGTGCAAGTCCATGGGCTTTAACTGATTTTTCTAACTTAATTTGTCAAAAGACATGTTTTGATATGATTTTGTCACTTGATGCCCTATTTCGTTAACTTTTGGACCACATGCCCTAAACCGGTAACACTTCATGGAGTTTAAGTCCTACTCCCTCCGTCCCATTTTAAGAGTCAAAAAATGGATGGGTTCAAGAATTAAGGAAAAGGTGATGTGTTGTGAGTGTTGATAGTTGGGTAGGAGAGAGAAAGTGTGGTAGAGAAGAGTTAGTGGATAATTGTTGTGAGTATGACATGTAGGACCCACTTTTCATTTTAGGATTTTGACTCTTGAAATGGCACACTCTTTTAGGAAATTTTTTACTCTTAAAATGGGACGGTGGGAGTATTTTTGTAATTTATCTTACAAAAAATTGATGGATGACGCTATTTGATGAACAGACGCTGACCTGTATAAGTAAACGTACATACATGGTTAATCCACTTAATAATAATAGTAACACCTGTTAAATTATCAATGAATTTTGTTATAGGTAATAAAATAAGACAAAAACTTGTGTGAGACGGTCTCACGTGTGAGACGAGTTTTATTAAGAGAGTAAATGGTTTGCCCCCTTATAGATGGAGCGGGGCAAGCCCATTTTCTCTCTCAACAAGACCCGTCTCACGTGTGAGACCGTCTCACACAAGACTTCCTCATAAAATAATTAATAAAATATTACTTCATTATTTTGTCATCCCAATCTCCACTACTCCTTCCTTGATTGCTCTTTCCCTTCCTTTTCCTCCGTACATACCGGCAACTCTTCCACCATCCACCTCTCAATTATCTTCCTCCTCTCTCTCACTTTTCCCTCCCATGAAACTTATTCCCAAATTCTACTACAGAAGCTCTGAGACATATCAACTCTCACCCTAACCAGTGGCGAAGCCATGATATTTTTTAAAGGAAGTCAAGATTATATTTGAAATAATTATTAAAGTTAGGCTGTTGGGGGTATTCAGATTTAGCATTCGAGGCAATCAAAATAATAATATAGTGCAAATTTTAATTAAAATTAAGAGGGTCAAAATGTATAAATTCATCATTTTATAGTAAAAAAAAAAGATATTTTTTTTGAAAAACTTGACGATGGTATAATTGACATGTTCTAAAATTGTAGGGGGTCGGGTGATCCCTTCCCGCTAAGGTAGCTTCACCATTGTCCCTAACCGTATTAAATTTTCTTGTTTTTCTTTTCTTTTTTTTATGAGCACCAATTACATATGATAAAGATACACGAGATCATGATAGATATATATCTTCTTAAATTATGCTTCGTACATATCTTCTTAAATATTTATTGTAATTGTTTCCTTTTTGTATAGCTTATTTACCAAGAATGGGATTTATGGTATAGTCTTGTGTAATACATATGTACAATGAAAAATATAATTAATTTCTCCAATATTTCTCTTCTCTTTATGGTATACTCTATTAGCGTAAATATATATGTATATATTATTCAATAGATAGAATGATTTAGTTTAGGTAAGATAATCATGGTATATTTTTATATTTATCCTTACCATAGTTGTAGAGATCTTTTCCTATGTAGACTCTTGTGATTCTTATATATTCAGAGACTGCAACCATAAATAAGATAAGTTGGGTCTTCTCACTGTTAATTGTGCCGTGGCTTTCCTATCTCCCAGCTTCATATTCTCTATTCTTTAGCATTATTCTTCCTATATACAAAATATATCCCAAATATATCTCTACCTAACCATATATACAAAGATAATGTCAATCAACAGTATATGATAACATTAGCGTAAATATATATGTATATATTATTCAATAGATAGAATGATTTAGTTTAGATAAGATAATCATTGTATATATTTTTATATTTATCCTTACCATAGTTATAGAGATCTTTTCCTATGTAGACTCTTGTAATTCTTATATATTCAGAGACTGTAACCATGAATAAGATAAGTTGGGTCTTCTCAGTGTTAATTGTGCAGTGGCTTTCCCATCTCCCAACTTCGTATTGTCTCTTCTTTGGCATTCTTTCTCTTATTTCTTATATGCATTCTTCTTGTCTAATATGGTATCAGAGCAACCGATCTATGGTGGCCTGATTATTCGCTTCCGCTTCGTTTTATTAACTTTTTTTTTCCTCTTTTCTTTAAGCTACTCTATTTAGCTTCTCTTTAAAATTGTTTTTTTTTTCTTTCTTAAAAATAAACATTTTTTTTTCTTTTTCTAAAAACAATAGATGACTTTTGATACGATCCTGTTTGCTTTGATACGTTACCTTCATCTTATGTTATCTGTCAATTATGCAACGAACTTGGTCATACCGCAATCGAGTGTTTGCGTCGTTTCGAACCAAGTAATAACGTTCATAATGCTTCTTCCTTTTCGGTATCAGATTGGTTATATCCAGAACAAAATGAATCTTCAGATTCAAATGATTGTTCGTCCGATATACAAGAACCATTAGCTGATGTTAATGAGTTATCTTCTTCTCTTTCTAGTTCTTCTTCAAACTGGTATGTTGATAATCTCCTAGATCAACTTTATTGTCTTCAACAATTACCCACTCAATCATTATTGAGTTATTTTTCTGAAGCAACATTGATATCCTCTGCATTAGCCATGGTCGATGCTCCCATTTCTAAAATAGAGCTTATAAATTTTCTTGTTGATGGACTTGATCCATTATTCAATAAATTTGTCGATTATTATTATTTTCGACAACCCTCTCTTTCTTTAGATTCTCTCTACAGTCATCTCCTAGACATTGAAAAACAACAGGCATCTCTGTCTCTGCCCATTGTGCCTGTGTGCTTGGGTTCCTTCTCTAGCACCATGGTCCAACCACTACCATCATCAAAATGGACTCCAATCACAAATTCTATGGCTAACTTCCCTCAAAAGCCCCTCCGCTAGAAGACTGTCTACTTGATCTTCATGAGAAGAATACATCAGGACCTCATGTATTACCCTTTGCCACAACCCTGGTTGATCCCATGTCCCTTGACATCCCAACATCACCATTTATCCCAGCACTAGTTTCTAAAAAACCTGGTGATTTTCTATTAGATTTGGGTCCGTATGTAGTAATCCCATCTTTATCTCCTTCCAGCCCAAATACACTACCTGCCCAAGTCCATTGTTCTTGTTTTCAGATTGGGTCCTCAAAAGTGTCGAGCCCAGTGCCAATGGCTTTGGACCAAACCGCCTCTTTACAAATTGGGCAAAATCCTCATGCCCAGTCCCTCTCTCTTGTAGGCCTTAGTTATGAATCTTCTGATAAGCAGTTTGTAACTGGCCTTCTTTCAGCGCCTGGGCTTACTACAGCCATGAGCCCATCTTCTTCTCATCCAAGCCCATCTGTATCTCATCAAACTGGACTGATTGTCCAGTCCATCATTGCTCCCACACCAGCACATGGATTTTTTTGGTTCTCCAATAGATTGGGTCGTTCCTATTCCGCTCAAAATAATCATGTGACTTGTGCAACTATGGAATGGGTGTGAATATTTACAAGGCTCCTTACATACAAGGCATGAGTAATTGACTAAAATACCCTTGTTATATACCTTAAAAAAACCCAATTCCATTCATTTTAAAAAAAGCTTCCGTCCCTCCATCTCTCTCGCACACGACGCCGACGACGCCGACGACCAATCCTCCGCCATTACAAACGACGACAACCACAAACAATGAAGAAGAAGCTCCCCAACGTCGGTGGCAAGTCCGTTGCCGCCTCCTCTACCGCCGCTACACAGGTAACCTCAATTTATAACCCTAAATTTCAATTTCAAAAACTTAACTTTTATGCCAAAAATTCGCTCCTATAATGCTTAATTGTTGTTTAAATTTGATCCTACATTGTTGTAATTGTGTTATATTGCTTTATTTGTTGTTTATTTTTGTTCAAATTGGGTATGAATTGGTGGTTTTTAAAATCTGGAATTGTCGGGCTAGGTTTCGTGTGGTTTTACACGAGTTGGTTTTGTGTGTTTCGTATGAACTGTACACGAGTTGGTTGTGTACATTTCGTGTGTAGTCATACGAAATGCTTCTCAACATTTCGTGTGATTACACACAAAATGTTGAGAACCATTTCGTATGACTACACACGAAATGTAAGCTGTCACTGAAGATTGTTGTATCACTGTTTGTTTGTTGAATTGTCCAAATTTACTGTTGTTAACTATTTCAACTAGAATTGTCGCTTATTTATCGTCTCTTATTTAATTTTTTTGTAGGGACGTGAACGTTCGAATGCTTCTAATAGAAAGAGGAAGGCCGAGCAGGCAGCTTTGCGCACCAAAAAAAAGCATGACAAGAATGTCTTGCTTGATGAGACTGAGGATGTACAGACTAAGGATGTATGACAGAAGGAGCGTACAGCTGATGCCTCTTATGTTCCCGAGGCAGATGCGGAGTCGTCATCTTCTGATTCTGATGAGACGGCATCAGACACACCCGAGGGAGATGCGGAGGCACGAGCATCTAATGATGGTGATGAGGAGGAGGAGGAGTAGGAGGCACCTTTGAGGCCTCTCAGGAGGCATAAAGGGGAGGCACAGGCCGCAGGGGGGAAGAAACCATGGGAGATTGAGAGCGACTCAGGTGGCGGCCCAGAGGTCTGTGAGCTGTTATATGGGTTCGGTCATCACCGAGCCCAAGAGATTTGGGGCAACCCCACTTGTCAGTCAGTGGTGAAGTTCCATACCAGACAGCAGCATTTGGATAGGTAAGCTATTTGTTTATAAATAGTTTTATTATTTGTTTTTAGTGTGTTACTCCATCCGTTCAAGAAAAAAAGTCCCATTTTGACTTTTTGTTCACAACAAAAAATCAAAATGGGACTGTTTTTCTGGAACGGGGGGAGTATTAATTATAATGTTTTGTTTGGAATCAACAGGTTCTCGCGTGCTGGTCTGGCGGAGGATGATAGAGCTTGGTTGACTGGAGTTGATGCATCGGGTATCCAGCACCTTCATGATACCACCATTCGCCGGACTAGCTCGGCGCTGCTGACGGCATTTGTGGAACGGTGGTCTCCTGAGACTAACACGTTCCACATGCCGTGGGGAGAGATGACGATCACGATGCATGACGTCACTCATATTCTAGGTATATTGTTGTTGTTTACTTTTATCAATTTCATAAATTTTATCAATAACAATTCTTTTGAAGCTATGTGGAATGAACTACAGAACGCGCCTGAACCAGTAAAGAGAAAGTTATTCCAAATGATAAATGAAGGGCTACATCCACAAACCAGAGATGCTTCTGAGCCAGATCATATTTCAAAGGCAAATAAACCCCGGCCCACCAGTTCCAGAATACTATCAGATTGGGAGCATACTGACATATATTTTGGAGTCCCTACTACACCACCATCCACTAGCAGCATGTCTAGATCTTCATTCATTGCATCAACCTAATCGTGGGAGTCAAACTCTTTGAAGTCCACGCCCAATCCGAAATCAGCTCCAAACAGTACACCATCTACCCCTACTACTCCTACGTCTCTTCCACCACTAGTTGCTTCAAGTCATGGGAGAGGACGAGGTCGAGGACGGGGACAGGGACGGGGTCGGTGTCGTGGAAAGGGAAATGGACAACTCAAAGTCACTAATCTGCATACTTTTGGCTATACTTTGTCGTTTATGCCTTTCATTGTCCCATTTGTTGAAGGCATCACAGGTGTGAGTGGTGATGGACATTGTGGCTATAGAGCCGTAGCAGCGCAGATATACGGAAATGAGGACATGTGGCATCAAGTGCGGTCAGATTGTTTGCCACGCGCTTTATCAGAGAGTTATACCTTGGAGACCTGTAGATGAGCTCTACAATCTCATTGCTTGTTATTCCTCCCCGGCTCCTGAATATAATTATATGATACTCCCAGAGCTAGGGCACATCATTGCCACGAGGTATAATGTGGTGTTCGTCTCGTACACGCAAACCAGTGGCTTCACATGCCTTCCAGTGACTGTACCACAAGGAACAGGACCACCCACAGACACACTTGTGTTGGGACATGTGGGAAACCATTTTATATTGGTATGATACTTTAATTCGTTATATTTAACTCTCTTATTTAAATTCGTTATATTGAACTATTTTATTACTTTTGCAGCTGCACATGTCAGATAATGATTACCCAATACCATCACCAGCGATATATTGGGAGAATCAACGTGAACCAAGCGCAAGCAACCTAGTAATGCCATACAGAGCTCGGATAGACACATTCAATCGACTCTCAAATGCGGCGAACGAATCAAGAATTGCAAGAAATAGGCCATAGTATGTGTGTATTATGTATTGGTTTTTGAATCATCCAGTTTGTATGACATTTGTTTGTTTGGATGTATGAATTATGCATCAGCCTTGTTAAAAACTGTTTATTTCGTGTCTATTTAGGTGAAATGCATGTTGTTATTTAGTGTAAAAGTTGGTGAAATGCACTATTATATTTCGTGTACAATTGGGTGAAACTCAACGCATGATTTCGTGTATAAACAGGCGAAACAAACAACTTCAACCTTTTCCATATTTCGTGTAAACCTGTGCAAAAAAAACCCAATTATTTCGTAAGCGAGTACACGAAACACGCGTATCCGGGTAAGGGCATTTTTGGTATTAATGTGCCTTGTACACAATGGTGCCTTGTATTTAGAATTCACCCTATGGAATCCTTTAATCCACCATCTTTGTTTGAATTTTCAACGCATCTAGTCAATAGTCACATTGACGCTCCGTCTGAATTTTCAAAGCTTTCGGTCAATGAAGAGTTTGTCACTATTATGCAAGATGCCGATTTTGAAGATGATTATTACGCACTATATCCTATGAAGGAAAGACAATACTTGGTGTGTTGTGATCATCTCTACCTAAGACTATTATTCAACATTAATCGGTTACTTTCGACATTCCCCCTCGGCATGATTTTTGTCCTGCTCTTGTCCGTGCAATTAAGGAGTTATTCTTGGTACAAACTGCATCTTCGTACCTCCGATTGGCTTGAGGGGGGGTATTAGCGTAAATATATGTATATATTATTCAATAGATAGAATGATTTAGTTTAGGTAAGATAATCATTGTATATTTTTATATTTATCCTTACCATAGTTGTAGAGATCTTTTTCTATGTAGACTCTTGTAATTCTTATATATTCAGAGACTGCAACCATGAATAAGATAAGTTGGGTCTTCTCAGTGTTAATTGTGCCGTGGCTTTCCCATCTCCCAGCTTCATATTCTCTCTTCTTTAGCATTATTCTTCCTATGTGTATACATTTACGCTAATGTTATCATATACTGTTGATTGACATTATCTTTGTATATATGATTGGGTAGAGATATATTTGGGATATATTTTGTATATAGGAAGAATAATGCTAAAGAAGAGAGAATATAAAGCTGGGAGATGGGAAATCCACGGCACAATTAACACTGAGAAGACCCAACTTATCTTATTCATGGTTGCAATCTCTGAATATATAAGAATTACAAGAGTCTACATAGGAAAAGTTCTCTACAACTATGGTAAGGATAAATATAAAGATATACAATGATTATCTTACCTAAGCTAAATCATTCTATCTATTGAATAATATATACATATATATTTACGCTAATATACTCAACATCAGAATTTTATTTTTTTCCTCCCAACTAATCTTCTTCTTTCTCCCATGGAAGCCTCAGATTTCTCTATTCCTCCTAATCCCAATGAACCAAAAGTACTCCTTATTGTTGTATTTCTTTCTCACGTCCAAAAACTTACCCCCCCCCCCTCGGTCTTCCTACCGTAACAACAAAAATTCTGGCGCTAGTGCCTACACCGCCACAACCAATCTTCCTCCCTTACCTTCTTGGCTTTTAGACAATGAGCTACTCACTATGCAACTTGATCTTGAAATTTGGCTCTACAACCTATGATGGCACCGAGGAAATTTTAATTGGCAATGGTTTAGACTTAAATATCTCAAACATTGGGGGGAGTGTGTCTTGGTCGTTGGTTATTTGATCAATCGTACTCCTTCTATCCTATTTACGAAGTCCCCAGTTTACAACCATATTTGAGTATTTGAATCCATATATTATGCCCAATATTTTCAACGCGGCAACGACAAGTTAGCTAGTTGAAGTCGTCGTTGAGGAGGGATTTGATCAAAAATTACTTAGAGAGCAACATTCTATGACTTATGATGCGGATGTGGACAATTCTGATGATCATGGAAATGTTAATGGCTCTATTTATTCTTCTTCACATGTTGATGCCGCAAACCACTAAATAAACATGGAATACTCCATACCTAACCTACAAAAAATGGCACTTGATGAAATCCTAGTGCCTCCAAATCATGAGGCTGCGAATATGGAAAACCTAACAAAGTGAAATTACCAAAGAATAACAGGACAAAGGGCGCTGTACTAAGGTATCCTTTACACAATATCAATATTCTTTAGAACATTTTATCAGTTGTACCAGATTTTCTGTTGCACACTGCTGTTTTCTATCTGATGTCGATACAGATGTTGAGCCTACAAACTTGGGGTAGGCGGTCAAGTCACCACATTGCTAAAAATCCATGTGTAATGAACTAGTTTCTCTTGATGAAAATGGGATATGAGATGGCATATCGCACATCGGTGGGATACTATAAATTTGCGAAAGAAATGGTTATAGTTTTGAAGATTGTTGGTTTAAAGGCAATCCAAAGTGTTATGTTTGTCAAAATTTTGGCCATAAAGAGAAAGATTGTACAGTAAAAATCACAAAAAGCAGTCATAATTTTTTAGGAGAAATGAAGTGAGGGTAATATGTTTTATGCTAGTCATTGTGGAACCTAGTACAAGAATGATGTGTGGTACGTGAATAGTGGTTGTAGCAATCTCCTGCGAGAGAAATCAATTTTTTTGGCTACAGATACCTCCATAGATACACAAGTGAAGAGGCCATTTGGAGCTTTGTCAAAGGCATAAGAAAAGGATATATATCATTCAAGTGCAAACAAAGAAGAGACCAAAAATGAGCCAATATTGTTTATAAAAACTAAAGTAGCTCCATTCTCATTGTAGCTATTTATGTTGAGATTTGGTTTACAATAGTAATAATGAGAAAATGATTCTTTAGTTAAAAAAGAAAATGACGAAATGATATGCGATGCATGATATGGGTTTGTTACATCATTTTCTTAATTTGGAGATTTATCGAAATAAAGATAGTGTGTTTATTTGTCAAAAGAAGTATGCTGGAAATATTTTAGTAAAGTTTGGAATTGATGATTACAATCATACTGCAACACTTGTTGTTGTGAGTGAAAAGTTGTTGAAAGATGATGGAGCAAAGAAGTTAGAATATTTCTCTTTATAGAAGTTTGGGTAGAAACTTATTGTACATTACCGCAACAAGGCTGGATATCATGTTTGGTGTAAGTTTTTTTTTGTCAAGATTTATGTTGATCCGAGTCAAAATCATTTTGGAGCAGCAAATAGATTATTGAAGTACAATTGAGGTATTAGCATCAAGTATGAAAAGAATTCAAGTATCAAGTTGACTATTTAGTGATTAGAAATGTTGTGTTAATGATTGTAAGATCATGGCTTGCAACACAAGTCATTTAGTGAATTTCCATACATAAAATTATAAGTATAATGTTAATATGAAGTGTAGTCAATAATAAAATGTGTAGAATCCCTGAAATTTTATTTATCTATTTATGATGGGCAAAATGGTAAATCAACATTGCTTAAGAAATGAATAGGTATGGTCCCTATTTGAAGTGTCACCATGTTTCATATATAAAGGCTCTTCCATCAAGCCTAGAAATAACTACATTCTTATTTTCTCTCATCTAAGTCATCTTCATATTATTGGAAGAATATTGAGTGATTAAGAGACACTATCATTTAGAAGATCCATTCTCCTACATCTTCTTCTTCTTCTTCTTCTTCTTCTTCTTCTTCTTCTTCTTCTTCTATATCTCCCTAAAGTCAAGAACAATGGATTCAATAGGTAATCATCGCTTCCGTCTTCATCTTCTTCCTCAAACTCCTTCTAAATATGAGTATGGCATTCAGGGTCATAAATTGTTCCAACAATTGGTATCAGAGCCCGCTCATTTTTTAGTTTGAGTTGAGTTCTTTAAAGAAAGCCTTTAAACGCTTTAAATTTTGATTCATTCTTCCTGTTGAATCATAAAGTTATGATGTTGATTAGAGACTCTAATTCATTTATAGAGTGCTGATAATCATCATATGAATTATAGAAAATGGTTTGAAAAGTTTTGTTCATTAAAAATGGATCAAGTAAGATTATCCCTTCATAACATGGTTTTATGTTTTAAGTACATACCATGTGGATCTACTCACTTGATTCCATTATTTTTTAGGCAAGATTATCCCCATATAACGTGGTTTTATGTTTTGATTACATACCATGTGGATCTACTTGCAATTCGTTTGGCTTTTGGGAATAATTTAAACAAAATTCAGAATGCAGAAAAATCTTATGCTCGGCCGTGTCTTGTGTTTTGCTCGGCCGAGCACTTGAAATTCTTGAATCGGTGCTACAGAAAAGTGGGTGGTCCGGGCGGGTCATGTATTTGGTCCGGTCGGACCCATTAGGGTTTTGAAACGGTGGGTATTGAACCAGCATGGTCCGGCCGGGTCTTAGGTTTAGCCCGGTCAAACCTCATGCTACAATCCGGTCGGGTCTTAGGAGTTGCCCGGGCGGACCACCAGGATTGCTCGGCCGGGTCTTTCATTTCGCGCGGCCGTGCACTAATTGGCCAAAATTAAGGTTTCTGTAAATATGGTGCTCGGCCGAGCAGACACTATTCACAGGTTTTGGAATTTTTTATGTTTCTGCACTACTTTGTTTTCCCTTTTGAACAAAACATACATTTTTTCAAACCTTAAAAAGTCTTGATTAATTATATTCTTAAACAATTTTATTTATTGTTTAAATAATATTATCGCCTAAGTGATTAACGTTATTTAAACCCAAAATTATAAGTGTTGAATGTGTAAGTTAATATGTGAATGACATGAAATTTCCAAAGAAGATCTTGACATTTGACTAAACTTGGGCATTCATGTGATGACAAATAAAATGAACATTAAGTTATTTTATTAAATGCTTAAGACTACCCAAAGGAAGATTGAGCATTTAATCAAATATTGTTCAAATTACTTGTCATCTAAGGCAATTATTTATGAGTCAATTCGCAATCCAAATATTAGTTTTGATGTCATGTTAATTACCTTGTTGATGGATTTCGTTGATATAATTAATCATTTATTCATAATATATTTTCTTATTTATGTTTTGTTTTTCATTCTTTTGTTCTCAAAAGCCCAACAGATTTACTTATTGCTTCATCCGTGATTACTGCTATAAGTACCTTACCGATGCTTAATGGGACTAATTTTAAAACTTGGAAAAATAAAATAATTATGATCTTAGGCTATATGGACATAGATCACGCATTAAGGGAACCGTTTTCTCTTCCTCTTTCTGATATAAGCACTCAAGAAGATTGCTTAAATAATGAGAAGTGGGAACGCTCCAACCGCGTGAGCCTAATGATCATGAATATAGTTGTCCCGGAGACCATTTTGGACAGTGTCTCCAAGGATGTTGATGCTAAAACATTCCTTGATATTCTTGAGGAACGTTTGACATCTACTTCTTCTCATGGGACAAAGAGAAGAAGGAATGAAATTGCGGTTGCAAGTAATAAGAAGCCCAAGGGATCCAATGATCATAAAGAAATGGAATGCTTCTTTTGCAAGGACCTCACTCACATGAAGTACGACTGCCCTAAGTATCACGCTTGGCGTGCTAAGAAAGGTATGTCATTTAGACTTGTTTTGTACTGAGGGTAATTTGGTTTCATTTCCTACATATACATAGTGGTTGAATTTTGGTACAACAACTCACATAAAGGATGTCTATGTAGGGTTGCCTAAAATACCGAAGTCCTGGAGAAGATGAAAGATTCATCTATATGGAAGATGGGAATCCGGTAGAAGTAAAAGGCATCGGGATCTTTTAGAATATTGTTAAGTACTTAGTATTATTTGTATTAATAATACATTTGATGTACCGTCATTTAGATGGAATTTGATATATATCACAATATTAAACAAAGAAGGTTATTTTGTTCATTTTTTTTTTTGTGATCTTTATTTTAAATTCTAAGGTTGTTGGTACTAGTACTTTGTCAAGTATTCTTTCTTTACTTGACATCATTCAAACAATAAATGAGTCCCATAAATAATGAAACCAAAAGTAAAAGCAAAAGTTATCAAGTAAAATTTTATTCCTTATGGCATAGGCGTTTCGGTCATATCTCCGAGAGGAGAATTGATAAGCTTGTGTCTAAAGGAATCTTGCCATACTTGATATTCTGGAAAATACTTTTGCATTGAATGCCCTAAAAAGGAAATTTACAAACATTAAAAGAAAAGTATTCTCAAGAACATCAAGTGTTTTAGAACTAATATATTCGGATTTTGTGGGCCATTCATTATTCCTTCATGAAAAGGTCAACAATACTTTATTACGTTCATACTCTTGGTATGAATACATTTATTTACTTCATAAAAGTCTCAAGTTTTGAACGTTTTTCAAGTTTTATAAAACCTAAGTTGAAGTCAACTTAGAAAGACTATTAAGAACGTTAAATCTGATGATAGTGGTGAATACTATGATTGAAATAACGATTTTGAGGAACAACATCCGGGTCCTTTTTACTCGCTATTTTGAAGAGAGTGAGATTGTCTCCATCTACATTAAGCCGGGTACACCTAGCATAAATGATGTAACAAGAGACGTAATAAAATCCTTAAAGATATGGTAATAAGTATGTTTATTGTACTTCTTTACCTCACTCGTTATGGGCGATACATTAAAAAAAAAAAAAACCGCAATCTATATTCTCTATAGTGCTCTCTCTCAAAGACTACTAATATAAACCCTTTATGATTTAAGAACATGTTCTTAAATCATCTTCATATATGGGGTTGTCCAACTATAGCTAAGCCTTATAAGCCTAATAAAGGCAAATTGGACATAAGATGGTTAGTAGTTATTTGTGGGGTTGCCAAGAGATCTAGGGGCTATATATTTTACAACCCGAAAACTAGAACATTTTGAAACGAGAATTGCTAGGTTCTTTGAGGATGTTGAATTTAGTGGGAGATTAGAAGTAATATTTTTGAATTTGAAAAGGAAGAGGCATCAATTTTATACCTCTTTCCTTAAGTTCCAATTGGATATCATGTTTTGTACTTGATATTCAAGAAGAACATACAATTCAAAATAAAGATTTCTCTATAAATATTGAACAACATGAAAATGTTGATCATAAGGATGAAATTCAACAACCTCAAAATGAGGTAGAACCGGTGCCCTTTAGGAGATCCAATAGAGTAAGAAGAAAGTGCAAATCCGGATAATTATAAAGTGTATATTACCGAGAATAAAGGACACTTAGGTTAAGTGGGAGATGAGCCTCTCATGAAACCATTAATAGTCCTAATTCTCATATAGTGAATTAATGTCATAAATGAAGAGTTAAAATCTATAAAGATAACAACGTTTGGGATCTTGTCCCATTACCTAAAGATGTGAAACCTATTATGGGTCTTTAAAGACCAAAAAGATTCACAAGGTAATATGGAAAGATATACAGCACATCTAGTTGTTAAAGATTTTCCTCAAAAGGGAGACATTAATTATAAAGAAAACACATTTTCCGGTATCTTCCAAAAAAAAAAAAAAAACTCTTTTAGATCATTATGGCACATATGGCATATTATGATCTTGAGTTTAATCAAATGGATATAAAGATAACTTTCCTTAATGGAGACATTGAGGAATCTATGGCTGATTTGGATCAAACTAAGCAATTAGTTTGTGAACTTAAGAAATCCATTTGTAGGCTCAAGCAAAGCTTCTCATCAATGGTACTTAATCAAGTTATTCTTTCATTTAGTTTTGAAACGAATCTTGATTAAAGATTGTGTATACCATAAGTTCAGTGGGAGTAAATTTGTAATTTTGATCTAATATGTGGATGATATTTTGCTTACTAAGTAATGATATGAACCTTTTAAGGAAACTAAGAAATTTCTTATTTGAAATGAAAGATCTTGGTAAGGCATCTTTGTATTATGAATCCAAATTCACTGTGATCACTCACGAGGTGTTTTAGGATTATCACAAAAGGCCTATATGGAAAAGGTATTACAAAAGGTTTAGCATGCAAAAATGTAAACCACTTGACACCCCTAATTTTAAACTTTCAAACAGTGTCCTAAAAGTAATTTTTTTGATCCAAGTATATAGAAAAGATCAATTTTGCATCAGCAGTAGGGAGCTTAATGTATGAGTGAATCTTATATTTATTGTTGGGATGCTTGGTCAATACCAAAGCAATCCAGAAGAGAACATTAAGTGGCAGCCAAAAGAATGATAGAAGTATTTACAAAATACTAAAGAACTACATGCCTATGTTTTGAAGTCGGATCATATTGAGATCATTAGGTATTCCGACATTAGTTAAATTATATGACTGCATAAGTTTATTAAAGGGACTACCAATTGTCAACAAGTGTCGAAAGACCGCTTAAGTTTTAAGGTGACAATCGAACGGTAGTCTTATAACAACAAGAGTTAAAGAAAGTCTAAGCATATAGACATTAAGTTTCTTGTTGTGAAGGAAAATGAACAAAGAAATACAACTTATAGAAACAAACTCCATTTAAGAGGATCCGTTTATGAAAGCGTTATTATATTCAGTGTTTCACATGGGTGTAACGATCTTAATAACATTTGGTATAGTGGGAGTTTGTGTTGCCTATCATTAATTGTTCTATTATTTAAAGTTTTGATCTCATTTGGTTAAGTTGGACTAGTTGGAAGAATATGTATATATTCATTATGAGTCCATGCTACACATCTATACTTTTGATCTATGTCATTTAGTTGGATTTGTATACGTGATTACTGTGGGTTTAGTTGCGAATCAATTACAACGACTGCCCCTTTAGTCCTTATACTTGGATGACTAATGGACGAGATTGTTATAAATGACAATAACGTGCGCACATTTTGGTTGTCATTTGTATTATATTTATGTTTTAAAGGAAAGACTTGTTTTGCAACCCAAGTGGGAGATTGTAAGATCATGACTTGCAACACAAGTCATTTAGTGAATTTCCATACATAAAATTATAAGTATAATGTTAATATGAAGTGTAGTCAATAATAAAATGTGTAGAATCCCTGAAATGTTATTTATCTATTTATGATGGGCAAAATGATAAATCAACATTGCTTAAGAAATGAATAAGTATGGTCCCTATTTGAAGTGTCACCATGTTTCATATATAAAGGCTCTTCCATCAAGCCTAGAAATAACTACATTCTTATTTTCTCTCATCTAAGTCATCTTCATATTGTTGGAAGAATATTGAGTGATTAAGAGACACTATCATTTAGAAGATCCATTCTCCTACATCTTCTTCTTCTTCTTCTTCTTCTTCTATATCTCCCTAACGTCAAGAACAATGGATTCAATAGGTAATCATCGCTTCCGCCTTCATCTTCGTCCTCAAACTCCTTCTAAATATGAGTATGGCATTCAGGGCCATAAATTGTTCCAACAATGATATGAACGGTACCTCCTGCTACACATTTTCTCTTGGTTCGAGAATGATTTTTTGGTTATCAAAGCAACAAAAATCAGTGGCACAATCATTTGTAAAAACTGACTACGTTTCAATTGTTATAGAAACATCACATGCTATATGGTTGTGAAGACTTTTAAAGGATGTGTATAAGACTCCGAAGAAGGCTACAACATCCTTTTTTACAATAAATCCATATTTTTTTACAATAAATCCATAATTCCAGACCTTATATTATCTCAAAATACTCATATTAATACCTTCCGATTTCAACATTGAGAAATATTTGTTTAAAAATGTTATACTGTATATAATATATAATATCTATATCTATATATAGATATATTATACGACAAATTCTCACCTACAACGGCCGCATGGCGTGCGGCGGGCAAACCCGCCCGCCCCGCCCCGCCTTTCCTCCACTGCGAGATCGACACGTGGCGCGCTGTGAGCCACTCGCTGGTTCACCCAGCCGCGCGCTGCCACGTGTCGCCTTTAAAAAAAAACCCCTCATTAACTTTAAAATGCTATATCTTGAGATTTATAACTCAGAAAAAAAAAGTAAAAAATACCGTTGTGTTCGTCTCGACGAGACGAATAAAACTACATATGTCATGATATGGTTTGATTTTTTTTTTTTTTTTAAAAAAACATTTTTTTACACACAAAAAGTTTGATTGCTTGTCAGCTGAGATGTAACACTTTCATCTTCAAAAAGTAACACTTTCTACTGTTAAAGGTAACAGCACTTTTACAAAAAAAAATGGGTTTGCATTTCAATTGTTACTTTCTCAATAAAAAATTGTTACATTTCATATATAATGTTACATTTAAAAATATAAACTGTTACAATTGAGAAAAAAAATGTTACATTCATTTTTTTATAAATGTAACATTAGTTTAGTTGTCAATCCTATGTTAATTTTCGGAGAAAAAAAGTGTTACATTTGAAAAAATGAGTGTTACATCCCTTTATTAAAAGTGTTACATTAGTTTAGTTGTCAATCATTATGTTATCTTTATCTATTGCATTGCAGCAAAATTGTGGTAGATTTTTTTTTAAAAAAAGTGTTACATTTGAATAAAAAAGTGTTACATTTCGTTATAATAAGTGTTACTTATGTTGGAGGAAAAAAAGTTGGGGTGGCAAAAAAAAAAAGGAAAAAGTGGCCTGGCCCGTCGCACAGCGTGCGGCGGGTGTCCAGGAGACGAGCTCATATTATACTCCTGTCATGGAATAAATGTCACCCTTTTTCGTATGTTAGTACGAAGGAACTTTGAGCGATAAATTTAGGTTGATTTAATTATTCTTATAAAATTGTAAAAGTTATTATTGATACACCAATATGAATACTATCAATAACAATTTTTAAATTTTCATTAGAATGATTACATTAACATCAAATTATTGCCCAAAATTCCTTCGTATAAACATCCGAAAAACGGTGATATTTATTCCGGGATAGAGGGAGTATACTCCTATAGAAATATATTAGAGTTTATGAAGAAAAAAAAAAATATTTTAGGCAGGTAGCATTACTTGCATATAAAGTGATGTACATGAGTGAAGTTCAGTAGAGTAGTCATTTACTCTGTTAGAACAAGATGTAACCGAATTAGATTCCCACCTCCAACCTAACCCTCCTTGGCCATGCACACATGCAGTACTTACCGAATATTTGGCAGCCATTGTTATCAATCCTAGCTACTTTCTCCGCTCGTCGAATGGACCGACTCCAATCCCTTTGCGAGGAAATCAATCAGTCGAACCGAATTAATGAGCTACGAGCCGTGCCAGTGGAGCTTGACATTAGCAGTGATGGTGCAAATATTGAGGCAGCGGTAGAGAGGGCTTGGGACTCTTTTGGCCGCATTGATGCTTTGATCAATAATGCCGGTGTTAGAGGTACTCTCTACGTTCTATAACAAATGTCACATTTGACGTGTCAAATTATTAGAAGGTTAACTAGTGTATTTTGTATTTATAATATAGGTAGAGTTCATAGTCCACTGGATTTATCAGAGGAGGAATGGGAGAAAATAATTAAAACAAATTTGAGTGGAAGCTGGTTGGTATCAAAGTATGTTTGCATGAAGATGCGGGATCATAGTTATAAATACCGTCCCGGCAAGCGTACCGGTTTTGTCATTGGGACGGGACGTATCGGTACCGGAACGTACCGGTGTACCGTACCGGATTTAGCGCACTTTTCAGCAATTTTTATGATAATCTGAAAAAATGCTTTTTTTTCTTAGATTTTCACAATTAAGCCTGCTAATACCACCCCCTTTGATATATTTTTATGATAATCTGAAAAAATGTTTTTTTTCTTAGATTTTCACAATTAAGCCTGATAATCTGAAAAAATATTTTTTTTTTTGCGTACCGCCGGTTCATACATCTCGGCCGGTTCAGGGCAGTTCAGACCGGTTTGACCGGTACGGACCGGTTCCGAGCGGTACGAAAACTGGGACGGAATTTACCTTGTTGCGTACCGGTTTTTGACTGGTACGGGACGTACCGGCCGGTACGGACCGGTACGGGACGGTATTTATAACTATGTGCGGGATGCTAATTTGAAAGGATCGATTATAAATATCTCATATGTTAGTGGTCTTAATCGTTTCCAGCCAGTGGGAGGGCTTGCCTATAATGCTTCAAAGAGTGCTCTTACCACGATCACCCAGGTAAGTGATATACGGTCCCTCCGTCTCAAACTTATCGCTTTTTATTTCCTTTTTGGGCATCACATACTTATTGCTACTTACCCAAAATGTTTAATTTTCTCTCTCCTACCCGCTCACAACAACTATCCACTAACTTATTTTCTTAATCTCACTCTTTTGGGACAGAGAGAGTATATATACATATACACGAGCAATGCTAGGGGCACAAAATAAGCTCACAAAATCTTGCTCACAAAATGAGGTGACAGTATTTTATTGTTTGCATCGATAATTGACCGCCACACTCTACTTAAAAGATGTGGGATAATTGTCTCTTACACATGTCTCATAGTTCTACTTTGTACCTAGTCTCATTTTATTTCTTATAGTTAACTTGATTAAATCTTTGACTACTAGTTTAAAAATGAAATGCTAATCATATCACCAAAAATACTACTCCCTTCGTCTCATTTATTTTGGTCAAGTTTGATTTTTTTGGTTAACACAAGTAAATATTGACCAAACATTAATTAATCTCAATCTAGCCATCCTAGTTGAACTCTATAAATTGTTATTGATGAAGCATTAAGAGATTTATCAATGACAATATTTAAATTGCTGATCAGAGTTGACTCAAGTTGACCACTAAAATTGAATGACTATTTATCCAGGACATAAAAAGTATACTATAACTTTGTGTTTTAGTTAATAACTACCCTCCGTCCCAGAATAAATTGTCTATTTTTCTTGTTCAAAAAATACTATAACAGATTATGGCAAATGAATTAGGGACGTATGAAATAAAGGTGAACTCAATTTGTCCCGGACTATTCAAATCAGAGATAACGGAGGGTCTTATGCAGAAAGAATGGTTGAGTAATGTGGCTATCAGAACAGTGCCATTGAGAACATATGGGACTTCAAACCCAGCCTTGACTTCACTTGTGAGGTATCTGATACATGAATCATCAGAGTATGTGAATGGCAACATTTTCATTGTTGATGCTGGATTAACCTTACCAGGTCTCCCCTTATTCTCTTCTCTTTGAAACTGCTACGAATTTGCGTGAACGCGCCGCTGATTTACGAGGATGAGAATACGAGATTCTAATTGGTGAAACAGTCTCTGGGAAGTAAATTATCATCGGAATTCATCTTCTTAAAGGATTATGATGCCTTTGATCAGTTTTCTTAATTTTTAGTTTGATGTACCAAAGACAAGTTCACAAACACAAAATTTTATTTCAGTAATATAATATGTGTGGTTTATATTTGGATTGGATTTAGTTTTGTGTATGCACTACTAGACATGTTAATTGGTACTCCCTCTATCACAATTTAATATTCACTCTTTGACGTTGCACAGAGACTAAATATTAAATGTAAAATGGGTGCGTAAATAAAGTGGGTTGAGGATGACGATAAAATGGAAACGAGAAATTTTCTGGCAATTTTTGCTCCAACGCTCCAACTACAGAACCGATTCGACCACATCATCATGTTTATTATGTGTGTGGCTGAGATCTATTTAAAATTTGTAGGACATGCCGAGCTAAAATACATCTCGTGCATCGAGAAAAAAAAAAGGCGAGGTGGCGAAATCTGGCTGCACGTTTGGAACTTGTTGGAGCTATTGCTTGCAAGAGCAAATCCAAATACGGATCTTCCTCTGCAAACCTACCCCAAACCCGGCCAAAAGCTTCCCTAACCTCGGACAAACATCAAAAATAAACTATCACAGCATGGTGTTCTTTCCATGTACGTGTCCTCACAAGTGCAACCTCAGTTGTACTCACAATTGTAAGCACAAAAGAACCCACACCCCATGTCCCCAACCGTCTGTTTCCAAATTACAAACCCATCCCTCTACTTCAGAATTTCTCCAGAAACTTTGGCCTTCTCAAAATGACTGCTACCATCACCACCATCTGCTGTGCAACCCTCTCTAAAACCCAAACCCAATTCGTCATTGAGACATAAAATTATTATTGTTTAGATGTAAAATCATCATTGAGACTTACGACATATAATAATCATCACTGAGACGTAAAATCGTCATTAGTCTACGAGATGACAAATTCTCGTCATTGCGACGTAGAGTAATCATCATTGACGTAAAATCATCATTGAGACATAGTCGATGAGAATTAAAGTACACGTCATTGCGATTTAAAGTGATCGTCAGTGCGACATAAAAGAATCGTCATTGCGACATAAACTAAACATCATTGCGACGTAGTTGTGACGTACAATCGTCATTGCGACAGCGTAAAATTATTCTTACATGTGAGGGGTGTAACCCCTACTTGTACAAGGTGTCATACAAGGTGATACCACGTGCTCGACCCTCCTCCTTCTTGATAGAAGCCCGATTTGCCTCATTACTTTTTGTGAAATCCCACATCCTACATCGGAAAGATATGAGCTTTGATTGTGATATATAAACCTCCGCTATACTACCATTGAGTACCAATAACATCCATGAACTTTTGGGTGGGCTTGTGGTAAGCCGAGGAGTGGACCCAATTGTTTGTTCTCAGTGGCCCAGTGTGTGGTGCTTATGTAGCGGGTCGGGCCTGCGGTCTCGGGTCGTTACAGATGGTACTAAAGCGGACCCCCGGTCGTAAGGCTTACGAGCTCGTCTGGGAGGACGATATGGGTATTGTTTGGGCCTTGTCATGGACGGCAGAATTTGAGTGAGAGTGATTGTGAAATCTTCTATCCCACATCGAAAAGATATGGGTTTTGATTGTGATATATAAGCCTCCACTATTGTGGTATCCCACATCGTGGGGGTACAATTAGTTGGAGTGGTACTTAAGTACCACATGACTTCCATTGGGCACCAACATATCCATGGACTTTTGGGTGAGCCTGTCGTA
Organism: Campanula takesimana; assembly: GCA_026119855.1. Lineage (NCBI taxonomy): Eukaryota > Viridiplantae > Streptophyta > Magnoliopsida > Asterales > Campanulaceae > Campanula > Campanula takesimana. The sequence goes on from JAOWBW010000206.1 coordinate 41,878, forward strand.
AGCCAAGTAGACCCAATTGTTATTGCTCAATGGGCCAGTAGGTGGTGCTTGTGTAACGGGTCGGGCCTGCGGGCCCGGGTCGTTACAAATAGTATCAGAGCGGGTCCCGTCCGGAAGTGTGAAGCAAAATGCTGTGCAGGAACAAAGTGCACACCGCGAAGACGGTGGGAGTCACCTCTTGAATCCGTACGAGCAACCTCTTGAATCCAACACTGCCCGGGGTTCCGATCCAAGTGTCCCCTTGCCGGGGACGGCAAGGATCCAATGGTGGGGAGATTTGTGATATCCCACATTGGTGGGATCTCCTGGTGGTTGGAGTGGTACTTAAAAGTACAACGAATTACCAATAAATACCAATACGTCCAAGGATTTTTGGGTGGGCCATGGTAAGCCAAGTGGAGCCAAGATATTATATTCATTTGGCCAGTGCGTGGTACTGTGTAACGGGTCGGGCATGCGGGCTCGGGTCGTTACAAATGGTATTGTGATATATCCACATCGGTGGGATATCCTTGGTTGGAGTGGTACTTAAAGTACAACGATATTACCAATGAATACCAATACGTTCAAGGATTTTTAAGTGGGCCCTGTGGTAAGCCAAGTGGACCCTGTTGGTGTGTATGCCCTAGGCACGTTGTTTGAACGATTAATTTTATCATTTGCTTTATGCTTTAATAAAGATATTGAATGTTTGATTATTATATCTTTTGCATGTTTATTATAATAATCTATGTCCCTAGTAATTATGATTAATCACTCGTATAAGTTAAATAGATAATCATATGATGATTATGTGTATGTGATACAATTAGACTTATGGGTATTTGTTGGAGAACAAATACTGGACTGACCCCTATGAGATTTATGTTATTGTCAAAATGTCATAATTAAGTCTCATATAGTTATATCACTGGAATCTCTGGACCTGAGGTTATTACAGTCTTCCGCATGATGAACATTATGTTTGACATATTCAAACGTTACCCTTAACCGGGTAGCTATAAAGAATATGATTGGCATAATCGGAATCATGTAGGGAAGGGTAATACTAATAAGCCAAGATGGGATTTGTTCCTTGTCAAGAGAGATGTCAAGCTTTGACCACTCGATGAATGGTATTGATGAAATGCATGGCCATGCTCAAATGAATTGATTAGATCAATGTCATTTGTATTATCAATACATTCGGGATCGAGAAAGCATTGAACAAGGTAAGTTGATCATTGACAATGGCTTACGTTCAATAGACATCGTGTAACAAAGAGATTGTGTTACGTTCTATTTAGGAAACTTTGGATTTCAAAGTTATACTAATTGGGTAGTCATAATGGCTTGCTAGAGTCCGCTTATGACTTACGAGGTTTAAATGGTTCGGACTCGTTGCCAACTTATCATAATCCTATTGGGTCACACACGCAGAACGGGTAATTAAAAGGAGCGAAAAACAAGGAAACTTTAAAGGCCATCCGTACGGCTGCCTAGGAGCCGTACGGCTCATGCCCCGCACTACAGTTTATTTTTTGGTCTTTTCTTGTTACACAAGAAGACCTAAGTCCTAAAGGGTTTGGTGACCTCTTGTATATAATGTGGACAACCGCGTATTGTTCACATAACATTGATTTTGGAAACCACAAACTCTTTCTTGGAGAGAGAGAATACACATAATATACTTGGGTTATTAGTTTGATTATTCCCAATTATCAAACTTCAATAATCATAGGAGAAATTGAAGAATCGTTCTTCACCAAAAAATTTCAATCCGAAGGACCTATCAGCCAAGTTCAAGAAGCGTTCTTGAATCCGTACGAAGTGTAGATCACCAGTAGAGGGTGCTCATCTTAGCATCTTAATCCAAGCTTTCGCATATCGATCTACAAGGGTTAGTTTATTTCATCTTCATATTAAGAATTATTGAACATAACGGATCTAGGCTTTTGGGTTTTTTATGTGATGTTTCTGCCGCGCATGATTGCACAAAACCCAACAGACCCAAGATATTTGTATTCATTGGTCCAGTGTGTGGTACTTGTGTAACGGGTCGGGCCTGCGGGCTCGGGTCGTTACAAATGGTATCAGAGTGAGTCCCGGCCGGAAGTGTGGAGCAAAGTGCTGTGCGGAACAAAGTGCACACCGCAGAATCGGTGGGAGTCACCTCTTGAATCCGTACGAGCGACCTCTTGATTCCAATACTGCCCGGGGTTCCGATCCAAGTGGGTCTTTCCAGGGACGACAAGGATTTAAGGTGGGAGAGTGTGGTATCCCACATCTGTGGGGTACAATTAGTTGGAGTGGTACTTAAGTACCACAAGACTACCATTGGGCACCAACATATACATGAACTTTTGGGTGGGCTTGTGGTAATCCAAGTGGACCCAATTGTTATTGCTCAATGGGCCAGTAGGTGGTGCTTGTATAACGGTCGGGCTGCGGGCCCGGATCGTTACAAATGGTATCAGAGCGAGGTCGCGGTCGTAAGTGTGGAGCAAAGTGC
>JAOWBW010000206.1:44468-91783 GCA_026119855.1 Campanula takesimana
GTCCCACTTTCTATTTTAGGTAATAAAGCAAAGTAAGAACCTTAAATTGGGACAAACTAAAAAGGAAAGTAAGAACCTTAAAGCGGGACAGAGTGAGGTGAGTATTTATTTCAACGTGCAAATAGTACTTTTCATATTAAAAATATTGGGTGACAATCATTATTAGGTTATTGTAGGTATGGCACTAATTATGAATACCACCTAATCTATACTTTGGTATTACTATATTTGACTTATTAACAATGGCGACAAAAGTTAAAGAATGAAATTGACAAGGTAATAAAAACGTTGTGTTGAATTTGGAATACTAATTGTGCTTATTTCAAAGTTTATGAAAGTTCATTTGTCATGCACTTTTGGGAAAGTAAAAAATAAAGAAGTCATATTTTACATGATAACAATCTAGTAATTGAACTTGACCTAGAGAATGGAGTATTTCAAATACTAGTTAAAGGATCAATCAACAGGTTAGTTGTGAATAATTATTATTAAAATTAGAAGATTGGGGAAGAAGAAGTGAGAGGCCCAAGTGTGACAGTATGGGATGGACTGGGCCGGCAATGGACTGTGCTGGAGGTTCCACCTTAAAACTAATTGGATAGGTCCATGTTTCTCTCTTTAGAAGATGTAGTACAATTATTACTTGAGAATATAGTACTCTTACTTTGATACTCACTCCATCCCATACTTATAGCTACTTATTTTCATTTTGAGCGTCTCATACTTATTGCTACATACTCAATATTTGCTTTTCTCTCTCATATCCAATCACAACAACTATTTACTAACTTATTTTATCTCTCCTACCCACTCACAATACTTATTTTTTCAATATATTTCTTAATCTTCATGTAGTCTCATTTGCTAGCAAAAAGAATGAGAGAGAGAGAGAGAGTAATTGTTTTCGCAAAAGAAGCTTCTTCACATCTTTGACCTTGTCAAATAATTCACTTCTTCCACCAAGCTTAAATTTGTTATTTCACTGAGTTAAACCTAAAACAAACACGGGCTAATTGCATAGCCAGATCCACACCACATTCACTCATGCCTGGTCTACCTTTAAGTAGCATGGCCCATAATTGTTGGGCCTCCATCATCAAACAAACGAACAAGCCGCTTAAACTAGAATCTGTTGGGGAATTGTGGTATATCTGTGCAGTTCATGCCCATACAATTCTGATAATGGTGAGACACAACAACCATGCATACGAATAATATGAAAGTAATCAACAAGAAAAGAACACAATATTTGTTAACCCAGTTCGTCAACAACAATGACTACATCTGGGGGCACTGCCAAACAGGATATTTCACTAATATCATAATCTGTGTCTGTTTACAATAAAACCTACCGCTCTATATAGCAAGGCGATAACCTCTCTATGTAAACACTCTCATCACACATCTCACCCTAGACATGCTTCAATCCATCCATGGAATGCCCCTAAGGGCACCCCCAAGGGCTAGCACTCACTTGGCTCTCTTTGTGACTCACAGATTCTCTCTGGCTATTTTTTCTAGTGTACCAAATATTATGGTGTCTATCACAATATATTTATAGGAATACTAAACACTAATCCTGATAAAAACCTAATTTACCCGAAGTCCCTGAGACGGAAGGAGAATAGTTGTTAATAGAACTAATTCCTTTTCCACTACAATTAAGTCCCACACGTCAGTTGACTTCTAGAAGGAGACATCCTTCCCAGCTAATGTCCGTACATAACAGCCCATCTCCAACTTTCGTTTTTGTTGGTTGTCCGGTCGGGTCCTTTAACAGGTCCGGTCGGATCTTCCGCTGTACCGCTCCGTCCCGATTTTGACTCCTCGCTCCTCCGGGGTTTTGACCCTTCCTTGGTTTTGACTCCATTCCAACAATCTCCCACCTAGAGACATAAACCACCATTGTGACAAACTCCATCAAACTCCCACCTGAGAATGATCCACCAAATATTTTATCACTGCATTCGACTTTTGCCAAAAGTCTCATCACTAGGCTCTCCAAAGCCCATACAAACGAGTTGAAGCGAAGCGTAGGTCTTCAACATAACTGCCGGAAACTTCTCTTGCCTTGAGTCTTCACTTCCCAAAGTGATCCTCTATGCAATCATCTCCTCTCGTCTGTTCCTTGTTTCTATCCACGAACCCCTATGCGAACGAGTGCCTTCACAGTCTTGGTCTTTCTGTGTACCAAGGCAACCTATCTGCAACTGATTCTGGATAACGCTCATGTTGGCCAAGTTGTCTCTCTCTCGCTAGCGCTAGCCTTCTCACAACTTTCTACCAACATACCGTTCCTGGCGAAATTTCTCCCACCATGGCGATCTCGGCCCCCGCCATCCTCGCATTCCAGGCAACAACCCATGCGAAACATGTTGTGTGATGTAGTACAACATCATCTGCCTTACGAGCTACCAAGTTAGCTACCACGGCAATTCTCCACATCTCACAGGCGAAGGCCGAAGCACCACACAACCTTCCTCATAGCTGCTCATGGCCAATCAAGTATCTCTTCCATGCACCTTTGAATTCTCCTGCACATCTAGCAACTTCTCATACCCCATATGCTTGCTCTACATATTCTGTACCCTTCTGCACGCTCTCTGCATGTCTTCAGCACAAAATATGCACGTGCGCTGCACGGAATCTACACAAATCTGCACGTGCATTGCACGAATTCTGCACGAATTATGTACATCTGTTGCACGTACCCCGTATGCCTATTGCCTGTGCTTACACATGATCTGCACACCTATGCAATCAATCATCTATCAAAGTCTGAAAAACTTGAATCTTTCTCTCTTGCAACTTTCATAATCCAAATCCGTTGCCCAAATTCGTACCAACGAATTTCTCTGTTGATCAATCTCCGCCCATTATCACTGCACCCACATTCCTTAATAACATGATCCGTCTAGATCCATGCAAACCCTAGCAACAACCAATTCTGCAACCCTGATCTTGGATCCATGTCCTTCTATGATTATGATACCTGCAACCTTGATCTGAATACCTGCAGTCCCAAATCCATCTGAATTTATGAAACCTTGATCCTATTTGGTCTTAGTAATCATAAATCAAAAGAATTTCTGCAGCCCCTAATTCTGATCCGCGTTCCTGCAGCCATATTCAATCAACTCGGACAGCCCTGATCTTCCTAACCGGAAACTCTGATACCAGTTGTTGGGGAATTGTGGTATATCTGTGCAGTTCATGCCCATACAATTCTGATAATGGTGAGACACAACAACCATGCATACGAATAATATGAAAGTAATCAACAAGAAAAGAACACAATATTTGTTAACCCAGCTCGTCAACAACAATGACTACATCTGGGGCACTGCCAAGCCAGGAGTATTTCACTAATATCATAATCTGTGTCTGTTTACAATAAAGCCTACCGCTCTATATAGCAAGGCGATAACCTCTCCATGTAAACACTCCCATCACACATCTCACCCTAGACATGCTTCAACCCATCCATGGAATGCCCCTAAGGGCACCCCCAAGGGCTAGCACTCACTTGGCTCTCTTTGTGACTCACAGATTCTATCTGGCTATTTTTTCTAGTGTACCAAATATTATGGTGGCTATCACAATATATTTATAGGAATACTAAAACCTAATCCTGATCAAAACCTAATTTACCCGAAGTCCCTGAAACGGAAGGAGTATAATTGTTAATTAGGAAACTAATTCCTTTTCCACTACAATTAAGTCCCACACGTCAGTTGACTTCTAGAAGGAGACAATCCTTCCCAGCCAATGTCTGTACATAACAGCCCATCTCCAACTTTCGTTTTTGTTGGTTGGTCCGGTCGGGTCCTTTAACAGGTCCGGTCGGATCTTCCGCTGTACCGCTCCGTTCCGGTTTTGACTCCTCGCTCCTCCGAGGTTTTGACCCTTCCTTGGTTTTGACTCCATTCCAACAGAATCTAAAACCGCACATCTTAAACAATCACATCCCTAAACACGATTAAGCGATTATGGTTATAATCGACGGAGAAAATAGCAAATGATAATGAACACATATCTACGTAGTTTACTATCATAAATAGATATGTTTACAGGCGGAGAGAGAACTGATATTATTGATATAAGATTTGAAGACACCCAGACTTTCGGAATAAAGTATCCGGAAAGCTGCTCCATTGTCGTCCCTCGGATCAGATATCTGGCTATGGTCAACTGCGAATGAAGCACACCATTAGGTGTATGTGGGGTGGGGTACCCCCCTAATAACCCTCGGATGTGATAATCATGACAGTGTATATATGAGAGATAACTGTATATGAGAGAGAACTCTAGAGTGAGTATAATGTAGAGAAAGAGAGAGTCAACACACTTTGTATGAGATGAAGAGGGTTATTTATATAGGGGGTGGGTGTAGTATATATTTGGCCCTTTGGAGGTTTCCACCTTTTGTATTTGGTCTAATGTATAGGTCGTACAAAATGTGTATATTAGAGAGGTTATGGCGTCATCAGAAGCTCCCTATTCTGAGTGCTGGATTATTTATGGTCGGAGCGAGGAATATAGTTTTAGCCGAGGCTGGCTTAAGGATACATTTATGGCTGGATCTCAAAGCTCACAGGATAAAGCTAATCGTCGGGGCGTGCTCGCTGGAGGAGGTAACCGCCATATGAGATAAATAAGAGCTCGGGCTTTGAGATTTCTGAGGATAATTATAGCGGTCACGTAGCCTGTGGATAAACGATCCACAATAAAAAGTGAGCCCTCGAGTGGAGAGCTGCGAATCCCCCGAGTCGCGAGTTACTATAAGTAAGATATGCCCGTAGGCGTCCATAAATAAGATGAGCACGTAGACTTCATAATGAGGTAAACCCGAAGTAGATATAATAAGATTATCCCGCAGGCTTCCATAATAAGATTAAGAGCTCGTAGGCTTCCATAATAAGAAGAAGAGCCCGTGAGCTCTCCGTGGGAGATGGGCTTGTGAGCTCTCCATAGTAAGATGATCTCGTCGGTGGCTCTCCATAAGAGTTGAGCTCGTCGGCGTCATAAGAGATGAGCTTGTCGCCTCTCCATAAAGGGTGAGCTCATCAGCTCTCCATAAGCGATGAGCTCGCCGGCTCTCCATAAGAGACTCGTCGGCGTGACACTGAGATGAGCTCGTCGGTGTCATAAGAGATGAGCTCGCCGGCTCTCCATATGAGATGAGATTGTCGGCTCTCCGTAAGAGATGAGCTCTTCGGCGTCATACAGAGAGGAGCTCGTCGAATCTCCATAAGAGGTGGGATCGTTGGCGTCATACTGAGATGAGCTCGTCGACTCTCCATAAGAGATGGGCTCGTCGGCTCTCCATAAGAGGTCGTCCGTCGGTTCTCCATAAGAGGTGAGCTCGTCATCGTCATACTGAGATGAGCTTGTCGACTTCTATTAGAGATGAGCTCGTGAGATCGTTGGCGTCATAATGAGATGAGCTCGTTGGCATTATAAGATGAGCTCGTCGGCTTTCCATAAGAGGTGAGCTCTTCGGCTTTCCATAAGAGGTGAGCTCGTCGGCTTCATAAGAGATGAGCTCGTCGGCATCATACTGAGATGAGCTCATTTGCGTCATAAGAGATGAGCTCGTCGGCATCATAAGATGAGCTCGACGGCTTTCCACAAGAGGTGAGCTCATCGGCTCTCCATGAGGGGTGAGCTTGTCGGCTCTATATAAAAAGGTGAGCTCGTCGGCTCTCCATAAGAAGTGAGGCCCGTCGGCTCTCCATAAGAGGTGAGCTGCGTGAGCATTACATGCCCACAGGAGGGGCCAAAATATCCACGCAAAAAAATTATTTGTTTAAATGATGTTAGTGGCCAGTGCCGGTGATGAGGGTGTTCAAAGCGAGCTACCGCACAGGGCCCCCGATTTTGAAGGGCCCCAAATTTTTTAAGTTATACTACTACTTTTTTTTGTCTCAAAATAAATATTTAAAATATTTAAAGTCTACTGTTAATTTCAAAATAATATTTAAACATTCAAATTGAGACGGATGAAGTAGTTTTGTATTTTAAATAAGTAACTTCACTCTCCACTAAATTTCAGCAGTGTCAATTGGGCCTAAATTTCATTTCTGATCAGGGCCACTAAAATATTAGGACCGGCCTGTTAGTGGCGAAAGTAATTTTTCTGGCCGCACACTTAAAATAAATTTTGGATCCGCTACTGGTTATTATGGACTCATAGTCTTAGTGGACCATTATATTTTTACAAATAAGCATTACTCCCCCCTTTATAAATAAGTGTCTATTTTCTATTCTTTTCTACTAAAATCCCAAACTTTAACCTTTCCTCCACCACTTGTTTAACCTACCATCCGATCCCCTAGAAACCTACTAACATTAAAGCTAAACTTGACCTTTAACCACCCCAACACCACCCTTAAACCACCTCCTTTTATAGAAACCCTAGATCCCACCCAGATAAACACAAAAATACCTCACCTTTTCCGTCTTGCTATTCTTAATGTAGCCAGACAAAACAATGTCTGTTTAAATCACTCTAAACCCTAAAACCACCACTCCTGTCAACCACCAAATAAAACCTCAATGGCAAACATTAACACATCCAGAGAATTTGGATGGAGTATCGCCTCGGGATCGGTGGAGGACGCTCCATCGGGTGAAGAAGTTCCCTTCCAACTTGAGCCGACCACCTTCCCCCATTGAAAAAGAGCGTACAAGATTCATCACCAGGGTAGATGAAGAACTCCATAACAATCAGTCCATTCGAGACCTCAACCAGTCTCTTATAGGATACATGTTCGTTGACAGGCATTTCAGTGTCTATCGTGTTCAAAATGTAGTCAACCAATTCTGGACACTAAGAGGAAGAGTTCTTGTAGTGGGAAATAATGATAAAGTTTTCATTTTCCACTTCCAATATGCTGAAGACCGCCTCGTTATCCTAGATAACGGTCCCTGGTCAATAGAGGGAGCTTTCTTTGCATTTGATGCTTGGAGACCCTACACAAATCCTCAACCATTACATCATGATGGACACACCCATTTGGGTCCAGTTCCACGACCTTCCTTATGAATTCATGAACCCAAATGACACAAGACAAATGGCTCAATACTTAGGCCAGGTGGTTTTGGTGGACTGGGTTCCTTTCGTACCAACAAATGTATGGTTTGTTAGAGTCAAGATTCGCATCAACCTTCTACAACCACTCATTCCAGGCTTCTACCTCCCTGTCAGAAACAATCTCACGTGGATATCTTGCCGGTATGAGCGTGTTCATAAGCACTGTAGAGCATGTGGTCGTGTTGGGCATTCATACCCTTCATGTACGGACAAGGAGAAATAGGACTACGCCAATTTCCAACCCGAACTGGAGCATATATTCACAGGCCTCATCGACGAAATTCACGTGTACAACCCTCCGTAAGGAACTTCAACCTACACCACCCTCAGCCTCACCATATCCAACCCATTCACCAATTCCCTCCCCACAATACCACACACCTCCTGAGATGTGATAGTCAAGGTGAGCTTTACCCAGTCTACAACTTCATCATCTTCTCCAGTTTCTGTTTTTGCAATTAGTTCACCGTTATGGTACGATCGTTTAGGTCACCCGGGAGTTCCTGTTTTTTGACTCCCTTAGGAAGAATAAACTTATTAGTTGGAATTCGAATGGCCACTCTCATGTGTGTCATTCTTGCATTCTTGGAAAACAAATAAAATTGCCTTTTTCTACTTCTTCGTCTGTTACTACTATGCCGTTTGATATAATTCATTGTGATTTATGGACATCTCCCATTTTGAGTTCTGTTGGTCATCGATATTATCTTGTTCTTATTGATGATTTTTCCAATTTTGTGTGGACTTTTCCCATCGCCCAAAAATCACAAGTGTATGACACGTTCTTACAATTTAGGAGTTTCGTTCAAACTCAATTTGAACGCGAAATTAAAAATCTTCAATGTGACAATGGGCGAGAATTTGATAATCAACAATTTTGGAATTTTTGCAAAAACAATGGGTTGGTCTTTCGTTATTCGTGTCCTTACACGTCCTTTCAAAACGGGAAAGCTGAGCGTAAAATACGTACCATAAATAACATGATGCGTACATTACTGTTTCATGCCTCTCTTCCTCCGCATTTTTGGCACCATGCTTTACAAATGACGACTTACCTTCTCAATATTCTTCCGGTTAAACATTTAACGTACCAAACACCATTACATATTCTCTATCAACGGGTCCCCTCCTTTTCTCATTTACGTGTGTTTGGTTGTCTATGTTATCCTCTTTCCCCGTCCCCTACCATCCACAAACTTCAAGCTCGTTCCACTCCTTGTGTTTTTTTGGGGTACCCAAAGAATCATCGCGGTTACAAATGTTATGACCTCGTGTCCAAAAAGATCATTCTCAATCGTCATGTTATCTTTGATGAGTCTCGTTTTCCCTACTCCGCCTTTTCTCAAGCGGTGGCTCATATGTATGACTTCTTAGATGATGGCTTATCTTCAACCATCCTTCACCATTTTTCTTCCCAGTCTAACACAACTGATGTACCGAGCCCACCTTCCCAATCTATCCCATCTTCGGCCCAAACTACATCTCCCTCAGCCCAGTCTTTGACTTCTCCGAATGGTGAGCCCATTCGGCATATGGCCCAATCCCCTTCCTTGGCTGGCCCAGCTTCGCCTACTCAACTCCCTAATTCGCAGATTCAGCTGGGCCCATTACCGGTCCATACTACTCAGACCACAAATTCCTCTTCCACCCTTCGTCCGCACACACGAAGTCAGTCGGGTATTCTTAAGCCTAATCCGAAATATGCTCTTCATTTGGATCTTGCAAAATCTCCCATTCCCCGTAACCCAGTCAGTGCATTACGGGATTTTAATTGGAAAATGGCCATGGATGACGAATTTAATGCCTTATTGCTAATAATAAGACGTGGGTTTTTGTACCTCGTCCGTCTAATGTCAATATTATTCGCTCTATGTGGATTTTTTCTCATAAATTTCGGTCTGATGGTAGTTTTGAGAGGCATAAAGCCCGTCTTGTAGGTGATGGGAAAACTCAACAGGTTGGGGTAGATTGTGGTGAGACTTTTAGCCCGGTGTTTAAACCGGCTACGATTCGGTTGGTTCTTAGTCTGGCTCTTTCTAAAAATGGGCATTACATCACTTGATGTAAAAAATGCTTTTTTACATGGAGAGCTTCGGAGACCGTTTACATGTACCAGCCCATGGGATATCGGGACCCTCATCTTCCAGATCATGTGTGTTTGATACAAAAGTCACTATATGGACTTAAACAGGCACCTCGCGCTTAGTATAAGCGCTTTGCAGATTTTTTGGAGTCCATTGGCTTTGTCAACAGTCGATCAGATCAGTCATTATTCATTTACCATCATGATCACCAGGTGGCCTATCTTCTTCTCTATGTGGATGATATCATTCTGACTGCTTCATCTGATACACTTCGTTCCCAGATTATCTCTCTTCTTAGCTCAGAATTTGCTATGAAAGACCTTGGCCCGTTGAGCTATTTGGGGATTGCTGTTGTTCGCTCCACTTCCGGTTTGTTCTTATCCCAGAGAAAATACGCAGAGGAAATTATCTCTCGAGCGGGTATGACTTCCTGTAAGCTGGCTGTTACTCCGGTGGATACAAAATCTAAGTTAAGTGCCACAGCTTCGGACCCCTTTTCGGACACTTTTTTGTATCGTAGCCTCGCCGGTGCGTTACAATATTTGACTTTTACTCGGCCCGACATTTCTTACGCCGTCCAACCGATTTTCCTTTTCATGCATGCTCCTATGGTGGCGCATATGAATGTCTTGAAATGTATTATTCGGTACCTTCAAGGCACGTTGTCTCTTGGTTTGCATCTTTCTCCATCTTCGACATCCACCCTCTACTCTTACACTGACGCTGAATGGGGTGGCTGTCCGGACACACGCCGCTCTACCTCGGGATATTGCGTATTTCTTGGCGATAACTTGATATCGTGGTCTTATAAACGCCAACCTACTCTATCTCGTTCTAGTGCCGAGGCCGAGTACCGTGGGGTTGCCAATGTTGTCTCCGAGTCGTGTTGGCTGCGTAACCTTCTGTTGGAATTGCAGGTTCCTATTCGGAAAGCAACATTAGTCTACTGCGATAATGTTAGTGCGATTTATCTTTCGGGTAATCCCGTTCAGCATCAACGCACTAAACATGTTGAGATGGATATTCATTTTGTTCGTGAGAAGGTGCCTCGGGGTCAGGTACGTGTTCTACATGTCCCGTCCCGGTTCCAGATTGCAAATATTTTTACCAAGGGCCTTCCACTTGTGCTGTTTGAAGAATTTTGGTCCAATCTCAACGTTCGTCTTCCTCCGGTTTCGATTGCGGTGGAGTGTTAGAGTATATTTGTATATATCTCGGTATATTTGATTGATATGTATATAGTTAGGTGATATGTATATAGTTAGGTGATTGATATGTATCCCTTAGATAGTTAGGTAATTGATGTATATTCCTAAAGTTTAGCCTAAATGGTAGGATAGGAAACTTGTATATATTTACCTTCAGAATGAATGAAAGACTCACCGAGTTAATTTCTATTATTTGTTTTATGATTTGATATCACTTATTTGTTACTCCCTCCGTCCCGGAGTAAGAGTCTTACCCCTCATTTGCACGCTTATTAATAAATATTGAAAGTGATGTAAATGTTGTGAGTGTAAAAGTAAAGTAGGAGAGAGAATGAGTGGGAGGGAATAGTGAATTGATTGGTGTTGCGAGTATAAAAGTAAAATAGGAGAGAGAATGAATGAGGTGAATAGTAAATATTCTTTGTCATTTTAGGAATAGGACTCTTACTCTGGGACGTACCAAAATGGAAAGTAGGACTCTTACTCTGGGACGGAGGGAGTATTTATTTATACTTTTTGAGTTCACCTACTTCCTTCGTATCTTTCTTTGTTTCACGTGCACTTGTTGAAACTAATCATTTCCACACATGAATCATGAAATTGCATCCCACCATGATCGCATGAGCCCAATATTACCCCAATCAATTTTAGTATTGCATGTGTAGATGTTAAGTGGAATACATTTTTCATATAACCCTTAAATAAATACTCCCTCCGTCCCAGACCGGACCAGACCCGGTTCAAAGCCAGTACAAGCTAGTTCGACTACATCGAACCGGATAAGCCCGCAAGCGAGCAAGCCCGAGAACCCCGGGCTTCTTGATGACCATGACCAAGATGGCTCTGCCTCCCGCTATCCTAAGGGTCCCGTGTTGATCACTCAACCTCCTGCCTGGAGCCCGCAGTATCCAGCTGTCACAAACGTACAACTGACATTACCTGTTCGTACCTGACATACCATAACGGTTGGTGGTGGAACCATGATTCCCTGACAACACGCCACGTTCTCAGCCACTCCCCTGACCGAACCAATGAGGACCTGCCGCGTGTCTATCCGGTACTAGGGCGGTTAGTACCTTAAACCTACCTCCTTCTTCTACTCATATAAATACTCCTATCCGCCCCCAAGGGCCAGGTAGGTGCTCTATCCTATTCACACACACAAGGTCTTCATTGAACCTTCCACTTAGGTTTTCCTCAGAGATCTTACTCTCACACCCGAGGGCCTAAGCCGGATTCCAACCCGGCCTTGATCTTAACGGTGTTCTTGTCTGTGTTGTGATCAGGATCAAGAGACAGCTAACTTGGAGTTCTATCTCCGTGACCCCAGATTCACAGGGCGTCATCAGTGGTTCCATTGTCGGGAATCGAAAATCTTCCCAGTGCAATCTTCTTGCTTCGTTTGCTTTTCCAATCTAATTCATTTCAAATCCCCATCTAGCTCTTCCGTTTTTCACGGTTCTAAAAGGATATTCCGCCCTTTCTGTTGATTCTTGACATACAAAATCTTCACAATGACTGGGAAAGAAATCGTGAACCCAAATGCTAGCCATTCGGGACAAGCGCCCCAGGGATCAGTCTTCGCCAGATTGGAAAATAAGACTCTTAGCGGCAACTCCTATACCCCCTCTCAAAGGGCAAGGAGAGAGGCGGATCTAAGAGATCGTATAGAAACCTCTAAAGCTCTCAAGACTCAAAAAACTCCCGTCACTCCCCCTCACTCTTGATCAAATCCAAAAGAAAATCCAGATCCTGACAAACAGGCAGAATCTGGTAGCGGAAGGGCTACAGTTGAATCTAGCCCTGGAGGAGCTGTTTAATGCCGAGGCCAATGCTGGAAGCCCCCCTGAAAAATCAAAAACCCATGATCTGAAAAGTTCTAAAAGCAGAGCCAGCAGGGTTGTAGGAGAAAAAAGGCGGACAATCCTTGTGGACGATGACGATGAAAGGGGAGAGGAAGAGGGAGAAAGTGAGGAAGGAGAATCACAGCCCAGAAAGCCTAAAGGCCAATTTAAAGGGAATGCAGTTGTTAAAAACGGCGATAAAACTACAGAAACAGTAAAAAGGGCTAAAACGGGGGACATAATGGATCAAAAGTTCCAAAGAATGATCGCGGAGCTATGAGAGTCCAAGCAAAACGTAACAAAGTGCGTTGGACCCATGGACGCTTTCGCATCATGGATCAATGATTCCCCAATCCAAAGGGGAAAGGTACCCACGCTGGACGCGTATGACGGCTCATCTAATTCAAAAAGCCACGTTGGGAGATTTGAAGGGCAGATGGCTCTGTTTTCAACAGATGAGGCCGTGAAATGCAAAGCTCTCGCCTCCACCTTTAAAGGGAAGGCGTTGGGATGGTTATTAGCCCATAAACCGCGCTCTATCTGCAGCTATGAGCAATTGCGGACTTCATTCTTGAACTCGTTCGCGGGCGCTGGGGAGGCCGCAAGACCAAAATCGGACCTATGCGGCGTTAAGCAATATCCCGGGGAGAACACGAAAGCATACATCACTCGGTTCCGAAAAATGACCGAGCAGATTGTGGATTTAACAAAGAACGACATCGAACTATGCTTCCTAGGGGGATTAACATCCCACACTTTGAGGCAGGAGTTTGCTTGCCGAAAATCCGAGGGGACAGAAGAGATGTACAACAGGGCCATCGCTATGGCCGGAGTAGAACCCGCATTTATGGCTGACGCCCGCAGGAGCGTAAGGGAAAGAATCGAGCCCGCTCATGATCCCCGTCATCACTCAGGCTATACGGGAAACAATGGTGGCCAAGGTAGAGGCAGACCAAGGGGCATGCCCAATTTTAAAAGAGGCGATGACAGTGCTTTCACCCCTTTGATCGCACCAAGAACTGAGATCTTGCGGGCAGAGGCCTTGCCTCCTCCACCTCCACTGGAGAGGAAGCCTTACGAGGCGAACAAAAAGAAATGGTGTGGATACCATGAAAGCCACGGGCATACTACGGATGACTGTTTCCAGTTAAAGAAAATAATACAACAAAAGGTGGAGACCGGGGAATTGAAGAAATGGATCACGGGGTCCAGCAGTAAAGGTGAAGCCCCGCGGGGAAATGTTCAATACGTCAGAGACAATGATATAGAAGGGGAAGGACGTTATGACATTCAGTACATAGGAGAGGAAGCCCAAGCAACACCCAGCTTTCCATCCAGATCAGACGACTGGAAAAAGTATTCTTGATACCCACTTACCCGCCCGAGCAGGAGGAAATGATCGGTTTCAAAAAGAGTGAATTGGCATCCACCCTTTCCATTCAACACAACCATTAACGATCAAAATGTCTATAGGAAGGGCGGACATTGGAAGAGTCCTCATTGATACCGGGGCTTCGCGGGATATATTGTACTTCCACTGCCTGGAAGAAATGGGAATGTCCGAGGCGCACTTAACTCCGTACGCGAGTTTGTTATAAGGGTTCACAAACCACACAGTCTATGCCAAGGGGACAATTGACTTCGAAGTAACCATTGGGGAAAGGCCGTTTCAGAAAACAGCCAGCGCTACGTTTATGGTGATCGATCTGAAATCCCAATACAACGCGATACTGGGCGTAACCGCACAAGCTGCCCTTGGAATAGTGGCCTCGATCCCTCACCAAAAAATCAAGTTCAACACCCCTGCGGGGACCGCGTGTATTGAGAATAAACCCGAGCTCTTCCTCAAAGTAATAGAGAGGAAGAGGAAGGAAAGCGCAGCGAAGCAAAAACTGGGAAGCCCGAGGGAGGCAAAAAAGGCCAAGGCAAGTGAAAAGGAGGTCGCAGCCGCGGCCATGATCGGGATGTTGTCTTTCCACTCAACAAGGGCAGAATTCAAGCGGAGCAGGAGAGCCCGCCGTATAGCCGCGGAAGCCGAGCACATTAATATTGTAATTAATTCGCTGCATGACCGAGAAGTTACAGATATTCGCCCCAATGATGCTTTGGAAGATGTGGTTATAAATCCGGCATACCCGAGCAGACAATAAATGTCGGGCTAGAGATCCCCGCGGAAGAAAGGAAGGTTCTTATAGAATTTTGAGAGAAAGCCTGGACGTGTTCGCTTGGACCGTAGAAGATATGGAGGGGATAAGCAGAGAGGTGATCGAGCACGAACTGAATATCGATCCCACATTCACCAGGGTACTTCAAAAGAAAGATATTTTTCCCCGGAGAAGAAGGCTGCGATCAAGGTCGAGGTGGATAAATTGCTGAAAGCAAAGATCATAAGCCCGATCAAATACCCGGTGTGGTTAGCCAACGTAGTAATGGTGACCAAAGCAAATGGGAAATGGAGGATGTGCGTAGATTTTACGGATCTAAATAAGGCCTGTCCCAAAGACTGTTATCCCCTCCCCCGGATCGACCAGTTGGTAGACTCTATCGCCGGGCATAGGGTATTGAGCTTTATAGATGCATACTCGGGCTACCATCAAATCAAAATGAAGGAGGATGATGTTCCATCCTGCGCCTTTTACGGTGCGGGCAAAACTTACACTTTTAACAACATGCCGTTCGGTCTCAAGAATGCGGGCGGTACATATCAAAGAATGGTGGGAATCCGATGATATGGTTATCAAGACCAAGGAAACCTCTCATGATATTGATGTATCAGAAACCTTCACCAGCCTCCGAAGAAACAATATGAAACTTAACCCATCCAAATGCGCCTTTGGGGTAAAGGCAGGAAAGTTTTTGGGCTTCATGGTGAACCAGAGAGGGATAGAGGCAAACCCGGAGAAAATCATGGCGTTGATAAATATGCAACCTCCCAGATGTGTTAAGGAAGTATAGAAGCTGAATGGCCGCATCACGGCCCTAGGGAGTTCATCGCCAAGTCAGCAGAAAAATGCCTACCTTTCTTTAATACTTTAAAAGGAGGAAAAAATGAAGGTTTTGAGTGGAACGAGGACTGCCGGAATGCTTTTGAGCAAATAAAAGCCTACCTGGGAAAGCCGCCGCTGTTGAGCAGCCCTGTTTTGGGTGAAGAACTCTGTGTTTTCCTGGCCGCAACAGATCACGCAGTGGCTGCGGTTTTGGTAAGGGAAGAAGGCGACCTTCAGAAGCCCGTGTATTATGTCTCCAAGGCACTATCCGCAGTAGAAGGACGCTACTTGAACATTGAAAAGCTGGCTTTCGCCCTGCTCATGGCCGCTCGGAAGCTGCGGGTATACTTCATCGCCCACCCTATCACGGTCTATTCGGATACCCCGCTGAAGAAAGTACTCCATAAGCCCGAATCCTCGGGGAGAATGCTGTCATGGTCTATAGAGCTGACTGAGTTTCAGATTACTTACTCCCCGCGAAAGACCATCAAAGCACAAGCACTGGCGGACTTTGTGGCAGAAACCACGTTTGAAGCAAAGGAAAGCGAAGAGGACAAAATCCAGCCCGCTAAAGCAAAGAAAAAGCGGGACAAGAAGGCCATAGATGATGGGGAAAGACCGAAGAATTGTTGGTCGTTAAGTGTTGACGGATCCTCGGGAAAAACTGTTAGTGGCGCCGGAATCCTCTTGATCGCCCCAGAAGGTCAAAGGTTTAAACGAGCTTTGAGGTTTAAGTTCGCGGTCTCAAACAATCAAGCCGAGTACGAGGCACTAATAGCGGGCTTGGAATTAGCCCGGGACATGAAGGTATCCAAGTTAACCGGGCTGAAAATTCCGAGGTGGACTTGCTTTCAAGAATCACTAACGAAGACATTGCAAAGCTTAGCGTGGACTGCTGGATAGAATTTACGGAGCGCCCGACCATTGACAGGACAGAGATCCACCAAATAGGGAGCCCGAGAAGGATTGGGTGGATGAGATTAAGGAATACATCGAAAAAGAAATCCTTCCCAACGATCCGGATCGAGCAAAAGTTTTGAGGAGACAGGCCGCTAGATACACTATCATTGACGACGTGCTTTATCGAAGGTCTTTTACCAAACCCCTACTGAGGTGTGTGAAGTCCGAGACCATCACCAACTTGTTATACGAAGTTCATGAGGGAGTATGTGGAGGGCATCCCGGAGCCCGGACACTATCCGACAAAATCAGATTCCTCGGGTATTACTGGCCGACAATGAAAAGAGATGCAGCGGAATATGTCCGCAAATGTGACCAATGCCAGAGGTTCGCCAACATACCGAGGCAGCCATCCACGGAGTAGAGTCTGGTAGTCCCAACTTGGGCATTTGATATGTGGGGGATTGATTTGATTGGGCCTTATCCCAAAGCGCCCGGGGGAGCACAAATGGTAGTGGTCGCAGTAGATTATTTCACAAATGGGTGGAGGCAAAGGCACTAACTAGTACTACTGAAGCAAGTATTATCAAGTTCGTCCACGACCATATATACTGTCGTTTTGGTTTGCCGCGGGCTATCGTTTCTGATCATGGACCTCAATTTCAAAGCAAGTTTACGGCGGAATGTAGAAGACTAAATGTAGAGCACCGACAGTCCTCAGTAGCAAGACCGCAGGGGAATGGGCAGGCCGAGGCCGCTAATAAACTGCTCATGACCGCATTACACAAGAACATGAAGGGAAGAAGCGGACGTTGGATGGAAGAGCTCAGTACTGCCCTGTGGGTTGTCCGCACCACTACGAGAAACTCAACTGGAGAAACCCCCTTCTCTTTGACATATGGGTCGGACGAAGTCACGCTCGTGGAGGCAGCTTTGACCACCTACAGGGTGGCCCATTTTGATGAAACAAAGAATGAGGAAGCCCGAAGAAACGACTTAGACTCCCTTGAAGAAAAACGGTTGCAAGCACGGGCAAAAATGGTCAATTACAAACAAAAAGCAAGGGTTCATCATGACAAGAGAGTAAACAAGAGGTCATTCGCCATAGGGGACTGGGTATTAAGGAAAGCCGAAGTCACGGGAAGACAGCCCGGATACAACAAGCTCGCGCCCAATTGGGAGGGGTCATATCAGATAGCCCGCATAATCAAAGAGGGGACTTACAGACTCCTCACCAAAGAAGGGAAGGACTTAAAGAACGCTTGGCACAGCGACCACTTGAAGAAGTACTACCCTTAAAGATTGTATTCCCCTTTTTTATTAGAAATCCGCCTGTTTTCTATTTTCTGCATTGTAATTTTGATGTACGGCTCTATGAGCGGAAAAAAGATGAAAGATCAATAATATTATGTTTGTCCCATTGAAACAAAAGATCATAGATAGATACCGGAAAGAAAAGCATGTATTCGGCAAGATATGACAAAGTGCCAAACCACCAAGGCCCCGCGCCTAAAATACCGTTGCATGAATCTTCATGCACGATGCGCGGTCATACGCCATCGAGCTAGACCGTAAGCCCGTCAAGGGAAATACCGTTGCATGAATCTTCATGCACGATGCGCGGTCATACGCCCTCGAGCTAGACCGTAAGCCCGTCAAGGGAAGTACCGTTGCATGAATCTTTATGCACGATGCGCGGTCATACACCCTCGAGCTAGACCATAAGCCCGTCAAGGGAAATACCGTTGCATGAATCTTCATGCACGATGCGCGGTCATACGCCCTCGAGCTAGACCGTAAGCCCGTCAAGGGAAATACCGTTGCATGAAACTTCATGCACGATGCACGGTCATACGCCCCCGAGCTAGACCATAAGCCCGCCGAGGGAAATGATCATGAATACCAGACATAGAAAGTTCAAGGCACATTTACATTAGGGCCATAGCCTTGAAAAACAAAGAAGAGATACCAAACAAAGTGATCAAGGAAAAACAATGAATGTTCGGCTGTTTCAAGGCGATAAGCAAAATGACAATAAAGTACAACAGAAGTAAATGTCAGTGAGATATGTGGGTCAAAAGAAGAACAAATAGATACATAGCAAAATCAGGTCAAAATACAATCAAATGTTCAAGTTCGTGAAATCTAGGACTATTACAAAAGGTCCCAGGACGCAGCCCGGTTTTATCTTCAACTGACCGGAGGAGGATTGACTTCCACTTCTGGAACAGAATCAGAGGCATTATGGTCAGCTGCAGAACGAGCCAGAGCTTCAGAGGCTTCGGCTAGAGCGGAGGCAAAAGTTGAAAAGGGGAGAACAATACCTTCGACGAAGGGGCCGTTGGGGCCAAAGACCTTCTCCAGAGCTGCGGCCAGAGACAAGGCGGATTCATCACCTGTAAACCGCAAATCATCTATCATTTTGATCAAGGGTTGAACGGTTACAGGTGAAATCGGAGGCAAAGCATTCCGAACCGACTCGGGCAGGGCCTCAAGCTGATGATCGGCAAAGGGCACTAAGGAATGACCATTAAAGCATTCCGGATCCGTGGCCACGATAGAACAAATAATAGTGATCTTCTGAGCAGTGTATTTCCCCGTGGCCGCAAGATTCTGGGCAATAGTGTGCACCGCCTGCTCATACTGCTCATTGCCCGTGATGGATATTTTCTCGGAGTACTCAGCGGACTCTTTGAATTCAGCAACTGCCTTGCCCCTCTCCTCCTCCAAGACCAGCTCCCGCTCATTTTCATAGCGCATTTGATCAAGAAGTTTACCGTCCAGCTCATCCACTCTGTTGGACAGCTCCTCAGATTTATTCTTCTCCACTTCTAGAGACCTCAGGAGCTCAGCATTGCGAGCATCAACACTCGCCTTCTCGGCCTCAGCCCGTTCTTTCGCTTCTCGAGCAACTATCAGATCACTGCTCAATTTAGACACTTCCTTGGCCGCGCTAATGACCTCCGCATCTTTGCTCTTCAGCTCCTTGCCAGCGCTCTCCACAGCCTTGGTCAATTTATATATCTCCTCCCTCGCCGCCATCAGCTCAGTATTCCTCGCCGCGATCACGGCGGCATCAGCCTCATGTTGAGTCCGCAGATAGATAACCTCGTTGGCAATCTGCAAATAACAAATATGATTACACTACGGTGCAGAAAGAAGCACGATATGTAATCCAAGTCAAAGACGAACCTCGGTCAAACACAGGCCCACATTGCCCGCGGCGGCGATGGGATTCGAAGCAGCCAAAACCTTCTGTTGATAATCAGGAAAGTAGAGGCGGTGCATCAGCCCGTCACCGACATAAGCATTAGCGCTTCGGCGACTATGGAGATCCACCCCATAAACCTCTGGGGCCTTGGCTATCTTGAGCCCGAACTCCCGGGCACGCTCTCTATCCACAATCGACTCCACCAGATATATATTGGAGCACATGGTCCCTCTCGAAGGAGATAAAACCGTAAAGTCGCCAGAGGAAGAGCCGACCTTTTGATATTTATCCCTCTGAGGGGACGTTGGATCCCCAATAGCGGATCGTTTCTTTGTTGGCTCGGGAGCAGATAGACCTATGCCAGGAGCCTGAGAAGAATGGCCGGTTCCGATCACAGTTTTACCGCGGCCAGCGCCTTGACGGGGATTCAGAGGCAGATTTCGAGTCAATTGTGGCTGAGAAACCACCGCTCCGGATTTATCAACCTTGTCCGTGACGGGGATCTTTACCCCAGGAGCCTCCATCTTTTTCATGGCATCGGCTCTCCTTTGTTTTTCAAGAGCTGCGGCTTTCCTGCCGCGATCTTAATTTTCGCTGCGGTCTTGGGAGGCATCGTGTCAGTCGGATCTGCGAACAAGAACAGCAGTCAGATAGATGAAATAGAGCGAAAAAGACAGGAAAAAAGTATGAAAGAGTACAATGTAAGAGACCGAGTAAACCAGGGTCAGGACACGTCTCCCCCGAATTACAAGCAGAGCAATTAGAAAAGAAAGCAAATGACTGATGGACTCTCCAATCAGGGTCTCGCGACAAAGGGCCCATGATAACCCTAGGCTCGGGGCCAGAAGCTCGCCTCGGGGCCACCCCGGCGAATGTCAGGAGCTCTTCATCGCTGATAATAGCTGAGACATCATAAACTTGAGGAGTCTCCATCACCGACTGATCATCCATGGTGACCCTCTTCGTAAACTGAGCAAGATAAGCCTCCATCGCCGCGCTCAGCTCTCGGCCTTCTTCGGGATCAGGAAAATTTTGGCGCGACATTGAAATCGGCGCTAGATTGTCAGGACGAGAGAATGGCCAGCCTAAACGATTCTGAATAACGAAAGGGTATCTTTGCCATTGATCGAACTTATTAGTAGCAGCGGAAAAAATTTTCTCAGACCGCGGTTTGGTCTTCAAGCTCATGCAGCCCGCTGTAACTTGATGGGTAAAGTAAATATGGAGCGCGGACAAAGAGGGCTCGTACCCCAGCACACTGCTTACGACTATAAAGGACACCAGATAACGAATGGCATTCGGGGTCAAGTCCATAGGGAGGCAATGGGTGAACTCAAGAAATTCACAAATAAATGGATCCAAAGGAAGGCACAGCCCGTTTTCGAACTGGACCGGATAGAATATGCAGGCAAGGTTCTCGGCCCGGATCAAGGGAGGAGTCATTGATTTACCGCCCATAAGAGACTCGTATTCAATAAGACCATGGACAAGATAGACTTTGGAGTCGACACAGAACTGCGATAAATACTCATCGTTGGCAATCCTCCTCGCTCTCGTCCCTCAGACCCGCACCAGAGCAACTGGTCCTCCTGTTATCAGGGCCCTCAGGAAAGGAATCTACGATCCTAACAGGGGAGCGGAGCAAGTTGACCTTGCGGGCAGTATCAGAGGCCAACCTCTCCAGTTGCCCGCGTGAGTCCGATTGAGTGTCTGAAGAACCATATCCCTCGACATCACGGGCAGGTTCATCCAATAAGAATTCATCGCCATCATCAGCCCGCTCTGAAGCGTCCCCGCTGCTGGTTACCTCAATCACCCCAGCATCCGTAGAAATGTCGCGGTCATGGCCCTGAACGGGCAATTCGTCACCTAGAGGGGTATCCAACCAAGACTGAGCATCAGATCCGCTCACGGACACGCGGTCTCCACCCAACCTCACCAACCTTCTAGCATTACCGGCCATATCTACATTATCGGGGAATCAAGTTAAAACCGCTTTCACAAAAACCCCTAACTGTTCGTCGCCCCTTAGGACCCTCATTCTCCCCGAATCAAAATGGACCGAGGGACCTGTCTCCCACAGCAGGGGTAGGATCCAAGAGTCCCAATCATAGACTATCCCTATGGTCCTGAAAGCCTCCAAGGAAAGCCTTTTCCAGGCATTTATCAGGTACCGGTAAATCCCTCCCGTTCGTCGACAACAACCAAAAAGGTCCGGACGAAGCATTCTCCCCAGGTCCAATTCATCCATAACCACAGTCAGAGGTCTTTTCAAGAAAACTTTATAAAATCAAGGATGGACCCAAGATTCCTAAGAAAGAGGCAAGTCAACCGGTTAGAAATCGAAAACTCGGTGGTTAAAAGTTAAAAACTTGGTTCATGATGTTAGAAGTTTTGAAGACATGGCGTTTTAAGGTTCTACCCCCGATGAACGGTGGAAAGGACCAAAGTCGAAAAGTTAGCAATCAGAAGTCAAGCGACTAAAATAAAAATGGGAAGCACTACCTGTTAATTGATCGAGTTAAGGAAATAGAAGAAGCAAATCATCGTCGTTATCAGCAGTGATTCTTCTGAAAGCAATAACCAAAGATTAAAGGTGCCGAAGGTTTTTGAATAAGCCAATTAGGGTTATTTATACCCCCAGAATGGGTCGGGTTTTGTCCAAGATCCGGAACGACCCGGCATACACCCGGAAAATGAAGAGGCGGGAATCAGCTTTTTTCGAATTCCAATGACGGTTCGCATTTAATGAGCGTGCTCCTTGTCATATCAAGGACCTGACAGCTACGTCACTAGCCTGACTCGAGGGGCCCACTGTCCTATCGTCAACCACCATCGTGAGACTCCCGTCCTATGATATTCCGTGCCCGTATTTACTACAGTTTGCCCGGACCGAGCCATGGAAATGTAACTCCTCGCGCCGCTCATAAATAAGCTGACCCTCAGAGTTAGGGGCCACTGATGAGACCGAGCATCACAGACCGGACCGGACCCGGTTCAAAGCCAGTACAAGCGAGTTCGACTACACCGAACCGGATAAGCCCGCAAGCGAGCAAGCCCGAGAACCCCGGGCTTCCCTGATGACCATGACCAAGATGGCTCTGCCTCCCGCTATCCTAAGGGTCCCGTGTTGATCACTCAACCTCCTGCCTGGAGCCCGCAGTATCCAGCTGTCACAAACGTACAACTGACATTACCTGTTCGTACCTGACATACCATAACGGTTGGTGGTGGAACCATGATTCCCTGACAACACGCCACGTTCTCAGCCACTCCCCTGACCGAACCAATGAGGACCTGCCGCGTGTCTATCCGGTACCAGGGCGGTTAGTACCTTAAACCTACCTCCTTCTTCTACTCATATAAATACTCCTATCCGCCCCCAAGGGCCAGGAACGTGCTCTATCCTATTCACACACACAAGGTCTTCATTGAACCTTCCACTTAGGTTTTCCTCAGAGATCTTACTCTCACGCCCGAGGGCCTAAGCCGGATTCCAACCCGGCCTTGGTCTTAACGGTGTTCTTGTCTGTGTTGTGATCAGGATCAAGAGACAGCTAACTTGGAGTTCTATCTCAGTGACCCCAGATTCACAGGGCGTCATCACCGTCCCCTTTTAAAAGTTCAAAAATGGTTGGATTCAAGAATTAAGAAAAAAGTGATGTGTTATGAGTGTTGATAGTTGGGTAGGAGAGAGAAAGTGGGGTAGAGAAGACTTAGTGGATAATTGTTGTGAGTATGACATGTAAGACTCACTTTCCAATAAAATGGGACGTCTTTAAAAAAAAATTGACGCTTAAAATGAGATGGAGGGAGTAGTGTATTACTATAAGTATTTAAAAAAAAATCATGAGCAAGTTTGCTCGACAAAAATAAAAAATAAAAAAATTAGTGACAATACCTTATGAACAAAGTTTGAGAAAATTTTGTGCAATTTTTGAATGACTTTATTATTACTTGTTCAACTCATCATCATCAAAAAAAAAAGAAAAGAAAAGGGAATCATGGCCGGAAATGGTAGCCGTGCAAGTTAGGTATCTAATTTACCATCTCCCGCCAAAAACACACTATTCGGTCAACAAAATATCCCGCGAAAGACCGTCCAAATCATTAAAGTCCAAAGAGAGAGAAACCAAAAAACGAAAACTATGACCGACTCTTGCCCCAATCTCTCCTCCCTCTTTAAAAAGGCTCGTCATTTCCTAACCCTCGCCACCACCGCGACCGCCGCCGCCGCTGCAACCACCGCCTCCACCACCACAACAACCTCCTCCCCTAAATTCTGTTCCGCCGCAACCATGGACGATCTCCAAACCCTAAAAACCCGCCTCTGCATCATCGGTAGTGGCCCCGCCGCTCACACTGCCGCCATCTACGCCGCACGCGCCGAACTAAAGCCGCTCCTGTTTGAAGGATGGATGGCCAACGACATCGCTCCCGGTGGACAGCTAACCACCACTACCGACGTCGAGAACTTCCCTGGCTTCCCTGGTGGTATCATGGGAGGCGAGCTTATGGACCGGTGCCGAGAGCAAACCCTAAGGTTCGGAACTCAGATCTTCACTGAAACTGTTTCTAAAGTTGACTTTTCAGCATCGCCGTTCAAGATTTTCACTGATTCGCACACCGTTTTTACCGATTCCGTTATTGTTGCCACCGGCGCTGTTGCCAAACGGTTGAGTTTTCCCGGTTCTGGTGAAGGAAAGTCTGGGTTCTGGAATAAGGGGATTTCTGCTTGCGCCGTTTGTGATGGCGCAGCACCAATATTTCGGAACAATCCGTTGGCTGTGATCGGAGGTGGGGATTCAGCTATGGAAGAAGCCAATTTTTTGACCAAGTATGGTTCTAAAGTGTATATAATTCATAGGAGGGACGAATTTAGGGCTTCCAAGATTATGCAACACCGGGCATTGACTAACCCTAAGATTGAGGTTTTCTGGAATTCAGCAGTGGTAGAGGCCTATGGGAATGATAAATTGGCAGGGTTAAAAGTGAAGAATGTGCTGACTGGGGAGGTTAAGGATGTGAAGGTATCCGGACTGTTTTTCGCCATTGGGCATGAGCCTGCAACCAAGTTTCTGGACGGTCAGTTGGATTTGGATTCAGATGGGTATGTTGTGACAAAGCCGGGGACTACGATTACTAGTGTGAAGGGAGTTTTTGCAGCCGGTGATGTTCAGGATAAGAAGTATAGGCAGGCTATTACTGCTGCTGGTTCTGGTGAGTTTTCTAGTTCTATTGCATTTAGTGCATCTTTTTTCATGATATTGCCTCTAAGGTCCGTTTTTCTTTGATTATATACTGTCATTCTAGGTAGTATGCTTAGCTGATAGGCCTTGAACCATTTGAATCATGAAGCCCAATGCAAACCGGAGTCTAAGCTCATCACAACCCCAAATCGATTCTCTGCTTTGTGTACTTGAGCATCACTAGAGTTTCTAGAAGTCATGCTAAATTATTCTAGGTTGACTCTGTTCTCTTGAGCTAGCCTGACCCTTATAAATAGGTAGTTTTGCTTCTTCTTGATTAAGATTTAAATCACTAAAACAAATATTGTGAGGCTTAATGCCTTTTAATTGTTAGTTCTTGTGTTGTGTTGAACTTAGTCTTGCAAGTTTTGAGCTTGTAATTCTCAAGTGGCTTGTCAACTAAGAATAACTTATTTGTGGGGACTTTTCTATAGCCTTGATTACTTATTCTTCTTGTAATTCAAACATAATGGGTTTATGTATCCAATATAGTTGGGTTCAAAGAGTAAGGCGTTGGGTTGCAAGGAATAAACTTCATATCAATCAAGGTCTATCTCATATCAAGAAGGCATACTATTTAAGTTTTCATATCACCTTTGATGGTAAACTGAAGCTTTTCAATAAACTAAAGGGGGTCAAGTAACCCCATAATCCTCTATGTGTTAAGGGGTTACTTGGCTCCCTTTGGTTTTGAAAATGTTTTTTACTATCAAAGTTGTCAAAGGGGGACTTATTACCATCATTAGAGTTTCTAGAAGTCTTGAAAGATTATTCTGGAGTAGTCAAATTGGTAGGCTGAGCTCTTTGAATAAGTGCTATGGTAAATTTAATAATTGCTGACTACAAGTTCTTTGAATTTATCTTGATTCAGAGAAGATCATGAATATGTAGGTTGACTTTATTTTTGTTCTCTTGATCTAGCGTACCCCACAACCATTATTAATAGCTAGCTTTGGCATCTTAATAATTAAGATTTAAATTAATAAAAAAAATTGAGGTTTACTTCCTTTTACTTATAAGACTTGCAAAAGATTTGTGCTTGTAATTCTCAATTAGCTAATAAACTAAGAATCTTCCTCTTTGTCATGGGGGAGTTGTCTATTACCTTGATTACTTATTTTCTTGTAATCCAAATGTATTGGTTTATGTATCCAATATTGTTGGGTTCAAAGATTAAGGCGTTGGGTTGCGAAGAAGAAACTTCGTATCATTCAAAGATTATCTTTTAACGAGAAGGGTGCTCTTTAAGTTTTCATATCACATTTGATAGTAAATTGAAACTTTTCATAAACCAAAGGGGGTCAAGTGACCCCTTAACCCTCTATGTGTTGGGGGGTTACTTGACTCCCTTGGTTTTGAAAAGGTTATTTACTATCAAAGGTATGGGGTTGTTGGGGGAGGGGGGGGGCATCATTAGAGTTTCTAGAAGTCTTGCAAGATTATTCAAAGAAGATCATGAATATGTAGGTTGTCTTTATTTTTGTTCTCTTGATCTAGGCTCCCCTGACCCTCATAGATAGGTAGCTTTGGCTTCTTAATGATTAAGATTTAAATCAATATAGAACTATTGAGAGGTTTAGTTCCTTTTACTTGTTAGTTCTTGTGTTAACTGATTAAAGTCTTGCAAGAGTTGTGCTTCTAACTCTCAATTGGCTTATCAACTATCTTCCTCTTAGTCACGGGGACTTTTCTATAACCTGGATTACTTATTCTTCTTGTAATTCAAACATATTGGATTAATGTATCCAATATTGTTGGGTTCAAAGAGTAAGGCATTGGTTTGCAAGGAAGGAACTTCATATCATTCAAAAACGATCTCATATCTAAAAGGCATACTCCCTCCGTCCCACTCGAAATAGGATTGTTGGGAGTGGCACGGGGATTTAGGAAAGTGTTAGTGGAGTATGTGTAGTAAGTATGATAGTGATGTAGGAGAGAGAGAGTGGCGTAGGGAGTAATAAGTGAAAAATTGTTGTGAGTGTGAAAGTGGGTTCCACTAAATAAAACATTTCTATTTGGGGTTGTTCTATTTCGAGTGGGACACCTAAAATGGAAATTTGTCCTAATTCGAGTGGGACGGAGGGAGTACTTTTTAAGTTTTCATATCACATTTGATAGTAGATTGAAACCTTTCATTAATGAAAGGGGGGTCAAGTGACCCCATAATCCTCTGTTTTATGGGGTTACTTGACTCCCTTTCATTTTGAAAAGGTTTATTTACTATCAAAGTGGTACTTTTCCTCCTTCAGTTTGAACTTTATTTGCTCCATGTCTTTTCAACGGAGTCAACATTGAAGATTGCTGAAATAATGACAGGGGAAGATCAAATCAGCAGACAACAGTGCTTAGGAAAATATGTATTTACACATGAGAATGAATTCACTTACTGATCTAGGGAAAATGTCTTAGTTGTTTAACCTAAGTAGCAATGATTGAGGTCGTTGGTTCCTAACTTATAAGGGTGAATATTGGCCTTCAGTTTCAATATCTGTGGGCATTTTTCTATTTTCATGAGTTGTAGGTAGGGGTGGAAATTTCCAATGGGTATACCCATTATGATTTTATCATGCTTTGAAGTATTGTGCATTGTATCATGTACAATAGTTTAAAGCATAATTTTTTAATGGATAACACCCATTTTGCCACCCTATTTGTTGGTGCCAGATGAGGGGGTGGGTTGACGAAGTGACTGTAGGCATTGGCTTCATACTACTCAAATGGTGCTCTATTTGTTTGTGTATTTACATACCAATCTATACACATTTATGTGTATGTACTCCCTCCGTCTCAAAATACACGTCGTTTTAGGAGTTAATTTTGTCTCAAAATACTTGTCGATTTATTATTTTCGAAGTTTTATTGTTGTTGGATACCAATTATACCTTTATTAATGATAGTGAACTATCTCTTGCACAAGCATTTAATTGCCTAGATAATTGGATTACTTTAGGGGTATATGAGACTTTTTCACATGCATTAATTGCATTTCTTAAGAATTGTGACATCTATTTTGAGACGGAGGGAGTGTATGTTATTTTTTCTTCTCAGTGCCATTTATATATAAGTGGAAAATCTCTTTTCATTCATGTCCAACACCTCCTCCTCCAGCTCCTCACTCATAAAGTGTGCTGGAACATGTCTTGCTGTATGGAAGATCTGAGATTTTGTTTCCAACTCAATTAGAATTGCAGAGATTTTATTTTTTAAGTTGTAGACGATTTTTTGATTTACCTACTTTTGTTAATCATGTACTCCATCTGTCATTTTTCAATTTGCACCCATGTTGTCCGGCACTCTTTCTAAGGAAAAAAGTATAATAATGGTAGTGGATTAGGTGTTGCGAGTATGGAAAGTGGGGTAGGGGTTATGAATGGGTAGGAATAGTAAGGGTAGCTGTTGTGCTGTGAGTATGACAAGTGAGCTCACTGAATAAAGAAGTATTATAAACTTCCATTTTTGGTTGGTGTACTTGTCAAAAAAATATATATTCATTTTTGGTTGGTGCAGTTTCTAATGAGATGTCAAAAATGAAATAAGACAGTTTTAAAAAAGGACAGTATATAATAAGAAAACAACTTCTCACTCCATCCACCTAAACATATCACAACAAAAACAAAGCCTTAGTCACATAATTGATTTGGGGTCGGCTAACATGAATCGTCATATGAGCTCGATTGCGAAGAGATGAGAAAGCAATGCGAAAATGAAGAGTTGGTAAATGAACACAATATAATAATAAATACTCCCTCTGCCCCTAAATGAATGTCCAAATTTCATTTTAGGGAAATCAGAAAATCTCTACATTTCATACAATTTAGTGACAAAGATTCGTATATAATC
Organism: Campanula takesimana; assembly: GCA_026119855.1. NCBI lineage: Eukaryota > Viridiplantae > Streptophyta > Magnoliopsida > Asterales > Campanulaceae > Campanula > Campanula takesimana. Next base: position 72,888 of record JAOWBW010000206.1, read on the forward strand.
ATGTAATCATCATTCCAAACATTTAGTTTTGCATGTATAAAGAGAAAAAAGGAAAAAAAAAGGTATAGGGACATTTTTTTTTTTCTTCAGAAAGTCATTCATTTTGGGACAAAATAATCTTCAAAATGGACATTCATTTAGGGGCAGAGGGAGTAAAAAACATTGAAAGCTAAGAAGATTTTAAAAAGAAGAAATAAGAACTTAAAAAAACGGAAGCCCCAATGATTATCCCGTTTGGGTATCGCTTCCTTATTCTATGTTTCTTGAGATTTCACTGTTTCACATTCTTGTGGTATACTCCATCCGTCTCACCTCACTTGAGACCTAAGAGGTGTGTACAATAACTAAGGAAAAAGAATAACATAAGAAAAATATGTGGTAGAAAATGAAGAGAAAGAATGAGTGGGGTAAATAGTAGTGTTGGTTGAATAAATTGAGTGGTGTAAAATGAAGAGAGAATGAGTGGTGGGGTAGATTCAATATAAAATTATTAAAAATTGGCTATTTTGGGGAGGTCTCAAGTGAGCTGGGAGCCTGAGACGGATCAAAATAGAAATAAGTCTCAAGTGAGCTGGGACGGGTCGGAGGGAGTACTCCAATAAGATCAACACCCCCTCCGTCCATTTGCCATTGGCAGAAAATGGTCACACGCCATAACTTAATGTAAAGTGACCCATAGTAGTGTTAAAATGGCTTAGTCATTCATTTTTGAATAACTAAAAATTATAGACGTAATTTATAATTATCAAAAATCAAATACTAAAGTGGAAGATATAAATCTATCTTTGCCCAGCACTCCACCACCACCACCACCAATTTCACATGACAGAAACTCTAGGTACAACACATTTGTACACCTTGTCTCTTCAAAATTTCAACCAATCCGGCCATCTTAGAGAGGCTTTTGTGATTGCAAAATAAATGGATATCAGCGCTTCAGTCGTCGATCCATTGAGAGTTCTTCAGAGACCTCTCACCTTGTCAAACGCTGCCACAAACCCGTTCCGGATGATTTCAAGGTAGCGGTGTTGGCACAATGATGGATTTGTCTTGATGATATTTGTAGGTTCCTTTGTCAAGCTGATTTCCATCATTGGCTCTAGAGAGATTGGATTTTGCAAGGGAAGCAAAGTTACACAACATTACTTGCAAGAGATTGTATATTTGAATTTTATTTACGTATCATTTATATCTAAATTGTTTTTTTGGGATCATGTGATGAAGGGTGCATGGCGGCATTGGATGCAGAACATTACTTGCAAGAGATTGGAGGGCAGGAGGGTAAGAGTGATTAAAATCCTTCCATCCAAGGACCTTTGGAAATTGATAACAATGAAAATAAAATACTGTTATTATTTATATTCTTCCCTTTTCCATCACGAGTGGATTCATTACACTACACTTGTTCATCCATTTATTTATAGTCTGCTGTTATATCTACTCGTATATGCGTGAGTCTGTTGTTTCAATCAACGCTGGAATTTTAATGGCAATGATTTTCATTTATGCGCAATCCCTCCCTCTATCCAACCGCACCGTGGGTACATATTATTAAAATTTTATTAGAATGATAAAATTGGGTCAAAGTTACTACTACCTCTGTCCCTAAATGAGTGTCCAAATTTCATTTTAAGGGACACTGAAAATCTCAACTTTTTGAACAATTTGGTAACAACGATTCATATATAATCTTGTAATCTCATTTCCAAACCTTTAGTTTTGCACGTATAAAGAAACCGGTGAAAAAATTTTGAAAAAAAATGTTTAGGGAGAAAGTTATGTTAAAAAAAGACACTCATTTAGGGACAAAGATTTTTTGAAAATGGATACTCATTTAGGGACAGAGGGAGTATTAAGAAAACATATAACTTACTGCATGGTATAGGCTAAACTTATAAATCAGCTGTGAGCTATGACGGTTGTTGTGTTACCAATTCTACCAAAAATAGTCTCATTTTTTTAGAAATATATATATATATATATATATATATATATATATATATATATATATAGGTGCTCAAATGAGAACTTAAATATCGTGAGAACCGTGAGAACCAATCATAATCATTAGATTAGAACTTATATTAATAGTATAATTAACAATAATAGTTACTATATACAAGTTAACTATAATTGTTACTTTATAAATTAACTATTACTATTAACAGTACTCCCTCCGTCCCAGAGTAAGAGTCATTTCCAAAATGGCAAAGAATCTTTACTATTCACCCCTCATTCTCTCTCCTATTTTACTTTTATACTCACAACACCAATCAATTCACTATTCTCTCTCACTCATTCTCTCTCATACTTTACTTTTACACTCACAACATTTACATCACATCCAATATTTATTAATAAGCGTGCAAATGAGGGGTGAGACTCTTACTCCGGGACGGAGGGAGTATTAGTTAATCATAACAGTTATAATATATGTTAACTTTTACTATTAATAGTATTAGTTAATCATAGTAGTTACTATATAGGTTAAAATTATTATTAATAGTATTAGTTAATTATAATAGTTACTATAAATATTAATAAGTATTATTAATAGTATTAGTTAGGGCCTGTTTGGTAACCCAATTAAGCTCTTAATTTAGAACAGTTTAAGAGATTTAAAAATTAAGCTTGTTTGGTAAGGCAAATTTCAATCACTTAAATTGTTAAGATTATCTTAAAATAAGCTATTAATTTTAAGAGTCGAGATCTCCTGTACCACTTTTGTGTGCCACTCCGTGTACGACTTGTAATCCAACCGTTCACATGTTTGCAAAATATTACTATAATACCAATCTCAATAACTGTGAGCCATTAGATCACTTGTGGAACATGAAGTGGTACACAAAGTGGCACATAGGATTTGGATTCTAATTTTAAGCTAGTATGGCAAGTCTTAACAAGGTAAGAGGAGGTAAGAAAGAAAGGGAATGAGTTCAAACCCACTCATCAACATTTTTATTTGTTTATTTAATGCATCTTTCTTTTGTTGAAATATTTTATTTTTTTCATACAGATTAAATATAATAAACTTAAAATGAAATTAATTTTATATTATAAATTTTGATAATATTTTAATTGAGTATCATAATTAAATTTTATCAATTTTTTTTGTCAAAGCTTAGTAAAATTGATCAAAAATAGTGAAGATGAGCTTTATTAATGTGGGACAAATGAAAGTACAAAAAAAAACTTCAAATATTATTATTATTATCGGTCTAAATAAAATATAATTTGATAAATAATATTTTTGAATTATAATTTTTTATTTTAAGAAATATGACTATTTTTGTTTGAGGATAAACAAAAAGAATAATAAAGTGAAAGGGATTAGACTAATTTTTGAGTGTTTATTTACAATTTTGATTAAATTCAGATGTATGTAGTTTGTCAGTACCAAACAAGTTGTAGTCTTACAAAATTCAGCAACTTAATGATTTCAGCTCTACATTTTCAGCTATACATTTTCAGAACTTAATTTTCAGCTTTACCAAACAGGCCCTTATTGATATTATTATATAGATTAATTTTTACTATTAATGGTTTTAGTTAAGATGATGTTTACTATTTTAGTTAACTATAATTTAAAAATTATTTTTCATATACAATATATTTATATTATAAAAAACTGTTATGCTACTTTATTAAATAAAAATATAAACAGAGTAAAATGCAAAAATAAAAAATAAAAAATAGCAAATTAGTTACCTGTGCAGAGCACGGGTTACCCACTAGTTATTTTTATGTTAGTTTACTTATCATCGCTACAACAGATAGTCTCATTTTCTTAGATAATCTTCACTGAATTTTGACAAACTATTTTATTTTAGTCTACTTATCATAATAAAATTTTATAGTCTGTTATATGATCGCTACATATAAATACATAAGATACTCTTTATAATGAAAGAAGAAATCACGCTACATATAAATACATACGATACTCTGCATCAGTGTTCTAAAAATCGCTAGGCGCCCGCTAGGCGGCGGAGCTGGGCCTAGCGCCTAGGGGCCTAGGCGGGGCCTAGAATTAAGCATTTTTTTCATAAATCAATACATATACATATTTATATTCAAAATAATGTCAGCTATTTTTATTTTTTATCAAAATTTATTATTTATTTTAATTAAAACAAAAATAAAATGATAATAAAGAGTATAAAGATGTGAGTTTTCCCCCACCCAACTAAGCTTTCCCCAGCCCAACTAAGTTTAAAATTAGGCCCACCCATTTTGGGTCTATTAAAAAGTTAAAACCCTAACCCTAACCCATTATCCCAACCCTTTATTCTTTTTTTTATCTCTTTTTCTCCTCAGTCCTCACAAAGCCGCCGCCTCCCCATTTCTTTCCCGTTGAGCAACGACCATTCTCTCTCTCTCTCTCTCTCTCTCTCTCTCTTTATTCTTCCTTCTCTTTCTAAAGATGGTGTCAAAGGGCTAAACCCAGTGACGTCGGACGGCGAAAGGCGAGATCGACGGGAAAGAGGACGCCGGACATCGTTTCAGGCGGGTAAAACCTAGGCGGATTTGGCCAATTCGGCGGCGCCTAAGCCACCTAGACGGCGCCGAGAACGCCTAGGCGGGTGACTAGCGAGGAACCGACTAACATGTCCGATTTGCATAAAATCGCGGCGGGTGGCCCGAGCCTAGCGTCCAGACGGCGCCTAGCCCGATTTTTAGAACACTGCTCTGTATATTGAAATAAGAAAGCATTGTATGACTTATGTGTATAAAATGTGATTCAAAAGTTATGAGTGTATATGAATGTATAAAATTTGATTCAAAAGTTACGAGTCATTATGGCTGACGTTTGACATTATAAATAATGCATAACTGTTAATCGTAAGTATATGGTATATAATGCAAGCACAAAAATGTTAATGTGATCTAGTGTTGTGTACTAACGAAACAACAAATCTAACATGCGTTCTATGTAAAAATAACCAAAATTGTTAAAATATTTAATGAAAGTTAACGAGCATTGGTTTTTTAACGAATACCGCTATCATTGTTTTTAAATTGCCCCATAACCTAACAAAATAATAACTCTCTTAATAAATACTAAAATAACCTAATTACCCTTTCTATATTTATATTACCTTTCACAAAATTAATGTTTTATATTCATTTTTTGTTAATATTTATAGTTTAAAATATACATTGTTTGTAAATTATCTGACCTTAAGAAGAAAAGCAATAAAGCAAACATTACAAATCAAATCCTTTATACTGGTTGAATCACCCCAAATTTGTATATTTCGCTTGAAAACCCAGCTCCTACCTCTGCACCACCCCGTTCCCAACCAACCATCCCTCATCAAACCTTCACTCAGCCGTACACCCAAATCCCCCACCCACGCTTCCCCCCGACCATTCATTCCGGTAAATAAGACGATGGCGATGATTCTCCCAGCTTCAGCGATGGTGAAAAATAAGGGTTTTTGAAATTTTCATATCTAATTCATTTGATGTTGCTCCTCTCTTCAGAAGTATGCCGATCGACGCTGCCTCGGCACTGACTAATTTTCCGTCAATTTCTGGAGAATAATTGGAAAAACGTGGGTTTTGAATTTTCCAGATCTGGGTTTTTCTGGGGGGGTTGTGTTTTTCTGTCTATATTGGTATCGTTTTTTGGTCTAAAATTATTTGGGGTGGGCCAACTGTGGGTGGTGGGTAGGGATGAATGCCACAATGGGTTGGGGTGGGGCGGGGAAAGGTAGAAGAAGTGGAAGTTTTTTTGTTTGCAAGTTTAATGTAATTGGGTCATTTTACCACTTAATTAAACGAGTCATGATTTTATCAGATTATGGGAGCAATTTGAAAATGATGATAGAAGTATTCGTTAAAAAGCTAACGCTCGTTAAATTTTATTAATTTTTTTTTAACAATTTTAGTTATTTTGGTTCTTTATACATGGTACACATGCTGGATTGGTTGTTTCGTTAGTACACATGTCATTTTGGTAGTTTACTCGTTAACCCGCTCACAACAACTATCTACTACTACCTCTGTCCCTAAATGAGTGTCCATATTTCATTTTAAGGGACACTGAAAGTCTCAACTTTTTGAACAATTTTGTAAGAACGATTCATATATAATCTTGTAATCTTCTTTTCAAACCTTTAGTTTTGCACGTATAAAGAAACCGGTGAAAAGAATTTCGAAAAAAAAAAAACGTTTAGGGAGAAAGTTATGTTAAAAAAAGACACTCATTTAAGGACAGAATTTTTTAAAAATGGACACTCATTTAGGGACGGAGGGAGTATCTCATTTTATGTCTCATTCCCACTCACAACAACACCAACCATTTCTTTTGCTCTCCAAAAGTTTGGGGCGGAGGTAATAGTAGTATTAAGTTTTCCTGGAATTGTTAACACAACAGCCGTCTTAGCTCAGCTGGTAGAGCGCGTGGCTTTTAACCACGTGGTCGTGGGTTCGATTCCCACAGACGGCGTTATTTTAATGTTTTTTTAGTGTCTACTTCAAAAAAAAAAAAAAACACATTTTAGCTTTGAGTAAGTTATTTCTTTTACTGAATTTTTGACTAATTTCAAATGTCCTCACTTTACTATTATAAATGTTAATTATAAGGCAAAGTTCAATGCGGTTACATGGGTATATATTATTTTTGCAATTTGGTTCACGAAAATGAAAAGTACTAACCAGAAAACAATTGTCGCAAAATATTACACCCTTTGTCCCTAAATGAATTTAAATAAGGACACATGAAAATCTCTATTATTTATACATTTTTAGAGATAATTGCAAAATAAACCCTATACAAGTTTTGTTATTGCAATTTAAACTTTGTATGAATTATATTTGCGTAAAAAACCTTGTACAAGGAATTATGTTGCAATTTAAACCTTTTTCGAGTTAGTTGTTAAAAAGTAATATATAAAAGTTCACTTACACCCCTAAAATTTAATCCAATTTGTAATGTTCATCCAAATTTAAATTTTCATTAGTTTTTATTCTTTGATTAACTGAAAAGGTTATTAAAGTATAATTTATCGAAAATGAGGCAACTTATTCACAAACTTATAAATAAAGTTATGTTGACTCATTACTTTTAGAATTTATTTTAATTTCTAACTAATTCTAAAATATTAGTATGAATTTTATTTATATAATTTACAAGATAAATATTAGTCATAGCTAGAAAGTAAATGATACATACTGAAATATTTGTAAAATGATATTCATAGTTAGAAATGAAAAGATGAACCCTGCGAAAATGATTCAACTATAAAAGATCGAGTTGACTCGTTCACAATTTTTTTTTTTAAAAGTCAAGTCTAACAGATTTGTTTCATTTTTGTAATATGTATCTATTAATTGTTAAATTGAACTAATGTTTTACGAAATTTAATTGCAGGATTTATAAGATTTATTCATTCATAAAATTTTAAAATTGTCTTTTATTTAGTATAATGATGCTAATAAAAATTTAAAACTTGCTATTGTATCACGATTAATAATAAACTAAATAACTATTTTTAGATTTTCATTAACATAATTATTTGTGTTCAAATTGTTGGTGAAAGTATAAATTGCTTGACCAAGAATCTTAAGTCGGGCGAGACAGAGGGAGTATAACTTAAATTCATTTTTGACAATACCAAATTTAGTTTATTATAAAATATAAAAATAGATATAATAAATATGTGGTCGCCAAAATAAAATTGCGAAACAAAATATTTTATTCAATAAAAATAATCATATAGACCGCAAAATAATATTGTATATAAATAAATATCAAAAAAAAAAAAAAAGGCGAAACTAGTTACTACTCCCTCTGTCACAAAAAGATAGTCTCATTTTGACTTTTTATGGTAAAAAAAATAAACTTTGACCAAACATTGGTGTCAATTTAATGATCACAATGAAATTATAAAAAGTAGTATTAATAAATCAATTTATAATTTATCAATTACAAATTTTAGAATTTCACTAGAATGATTAGGTTGTCACCAATGGTTGGTCAAAGTTCATTTTTGTTGACCATAAAAAGTCAAAACGAGACTATATTTTTCCTGTACAGAGGGAGTATTTGATAGGCGTTGACACTTAGATAGTTAAATACAATGAAGAGTAATCCATTATCCATACGCGTACATATATACATACGGGAGTGGGAGAGTCAGAAGTGAGTAAGCATTCCAATTCCAATATACGCATATAGCTCGAGCGAGAGACTGCTCTCTCTCTTTTCATCACCATGGAGTTTAGTTTCCCGAATTCCTCGTTACCTTTCGACGAGTTTATTCGATATCTCAATGGAGGTGAATACTTGGATACCTTCGAAGTTGGGAGCGTAAAGATTCCCGAAACTATTTGGCCGACCGTTTCAAGAATCAAACTCAAGAAGGATGTAGCTCTTGAACACATCCTCAACAGGCCGTGGATTGATCCTGACAGGTTCGTTGATGATCAGAAATCATGTCAGGTACATAAAAAAGAGCAACTAGGGTTCAAGAATGATGATGACTTGGAGAAGAAGCAACAACTAGGGTTCTTCAAGAATCAAATCCCTAAAACAATCAAGAATTATGATCAACGACGACGTCCTCATGATCACCCTACTACGTTAAAGAAAACTCTCGAGGCGAATAATATCAGCAAGTTGATTGAGGAGGCCATGAAGGCTAAGAAGAATAAAGCAACTGCCGGTTTGAAGAAGTTGCAGCATGGTGATGAAGATGATGATGAGGTAGAAGTTAGAAGAATACTGGAAGAGATGTCGCGGACAGATCTTCCCGCTATGTTAGACGACCTTGATGATTCTTGTATTATTCAAGAGAAGAAGAAAGCTGATCATATTCAAACCATGAGCAAGAAAGATAATCATATGCATGATGAAGAACCGAAGATAATTAAAGATTCGAAGAGGAAGATCAAGAAACAGTACAACGATGAGATAGAGAGTGAGAAGAAGAAGAGAAAGATCAGTGCTAGTGCTGAACCATCAAGACCGAAGAAAGCCCCAGTGAAGAAGAAGAAGACGATCATCAGTAGAATGCGGAGCCAACTATGTGCGCGCAAGATAAAGCTTGATCTAGCCGTGTTCATTTGATCGTTAATCATACATACAGATCTTATTTTTTTCAGAAACACAGATGCATGCATGTATATAAAGTATGTGATAAACTTATTAAGAACCACGTGCGGCTTGATTCCCATATGTTGCATGGGGTACGTAGGCAAGCCGAATGAAAAATTTCAATTGGTTCAGCCGCTTTATTATTATAGAAACAATTCCCCCATATAGAAAAAGGGAAGATTTGATTTATATAGTTTGGTTTAGTTTGTAAGTTGCATTCAGCTATGTAATTTTGTTCTGTGAATTAATATACGCCTCTCTTCTACTATAACATTCACACACACACACATATATATATATATATATGTCCATTTTGTTCATTAGGAATGGTCTGAATCCATTATTTCGTATAGAGAATATAATTGGAAAATATTTAGGTCTGCAAATTAATCGAAACTTTGTGTAGGCAAAATACTACATTTAGAGACGGTGACGGAGCCAAAATTTTTAAATTAATTTGAATATGAAATATTGTAATTTAGTGACTAAATTTAGTTTAAAGTGTGTGTGGTGGTGTTGGGGGGGGGGGGGTGTAAATTCAGTCTCCCTGTATGCAAGATCACTTGGGCCTGCTTTATCTAAGCATGAAAAAGATAAAGGGAAATAATAAAGTTACAAAAAGATTGCTATAAAATATGGCTTACAAAATGAGGTGTCATAATTGTGTTGGTGTTTTAAGTTGTAGTGTGCCGGGTCCACTATCGATATAACCAATGAAATATCGCCACCACACCTTGTATTCTTCATTTTGTAATTCTTTTGTAAGCCTAATTTTGTAAAGGGTTATTGGTTTACTAGTTTGTGAAGTTCAGAAAGCTAAATATTTTTCTTGGTTGAATTTTTTCAATGACAATATAGGGCAGTGTTTTCATTTGGAGACATTTGTTCGTCCAAAGAAATATTGTCAAACGAAGTATACGATGGAAGATTTGAGATGGTGAAAGGCTTAATGTATGGGTTAGTGGGAAGAGGTCGCTCGACCCTCTTTAATTACAGAACGTGACAATTTACCACTTAAGTTTTTAAATATTGTTTCACACAAAAAATAAATAATGAATTTATATATTTTAACCCCGCCCGCCCCCTTAATATTAGGTAATTCTGCACTAGATTATTATTTTGACTCCCTTATATGCTTAAATTTGAATATACCTCAACTAGGGGTGTCAGTGGTTCGGTCCAAACCGCGGTTTGGGACCGAACCGAACTAAACCATACGGTTTGGTTCGGTTTTTAAGCACAAGTAGTTCGGTTCGGTTTGTGGTCTGACCCCTCCCGACTAAACCAGACCGAACCAAACCAAACCGTCAGACCGAACCGCCAGACCACATATGTTAGTCATATATTTGTATGTTAAGTAACATTCACCTTTAAATTATTAAAATAATTTACATTACATTACATCATTCTTAACTCTCGTTTTGCATCTTATTCAATATTCATTTCATCGAATATCATATTCATTGAGACACATAGTTAACAAAGTTCTGTAGTGTATTCACTTCCTTCAGCTTTTTTATTCGTTTGATATTTTCATTCTTCCGAATTTTCTCATTTAAACAGAGTGTAAACCATAATTTGAATCGTGATATGAACCTCGGTGTGAATGGTGGTTTAAACCACGGTCTGAACCACGGTCTAAACCGCAGTCTGAACCACATTACTGAACCGCGGTTTGAACCAAACCATGGCGGTTTGGTTTGGTTCGGTTTGAAATTTTTCATAGTTCGGTTCGGTTTGAAATTTTCCCAAACCGATGACTAGTGGTTTAGTCTCTAAAACGGCCGAGACCAAACCGAACCATTTACGCCCCTAACCTCAACTATAATTCCAAAAATATTATTGACCCTCTTTCCGACAAAACCTAGCTTCGCCACTTACTACGGACTAAAAGCTGGAGTCTCTTGGGTTACAGTTTAAAATCTTGCTACCATATCTTTGCTAGGTTTACTTGTATTTGGAATAAGTCCTCCTCATTAAATTTTGTCTATGCAATTAGTCCAAGTTATTATTTGTTTAGAAAAAATGGTGTCCCATCATCAAGAAAAGTTAGCCATAAGAAATTAACAAGTAGGTACAAATTTTGGAATACATTAATTAGCTAATTATACACAATCAAAATCCTTGATAGTAACAAACAAAAGCAAAATAAATAAACTAATCAAACAGATCTAAATCCCAACATTTCTTCCTAATTTTACAAACTAAATAACAAAATACAATTCAAAAGCACATTACACAGCCTAGCCTGGCACAATAAACTAAAGATACCAATTGTTGGAAAGCCTCTTCATGCCACAACTGGACCCCAAAAACAGAAAAATAAAATTAAAAATAAATAAACTAGTAAAACAAATCCATGGCCAAATCTCTCTCTCTCTTCACAGCAAATCCAGACTTTGTTTATACACATCTAGAAAAAAGAGATTCATCCAACACATGGCCTTTCCTTCCAACATTTTTCTTCCTTACATACCCTTCACTCTCTCTACTTATTTTAATAAGTTATACTCTTCTGCCTCAGAAAGATAGTCTCATTTTTTTACTTTTTATGGTCAACAGAAATGAACTTTAACCAACCATTGGTGACGAGCTGATCATTCTAGTGAAATTCAAAAATTTGTAATTCATAAATCAAGTGATTTATCAATAACAATTTTTAGAATTTCATTGTGATCATTAAATTTATACCAAAGTATGGTCAAAGTTTATTTTTGTTGACCATAAAAAGTTAAAATGGGACCATCTTTCAAGGACAGAGGGAGTACTATCCCAACTTTAGGAAGGGGTATTTTGGTAATTTTGAGTGAGAGGAAGGGTTATTTTGTCCAGAAAAGGAGAGTTAGTTGTACATTTTACCCCTTAGGAGGGTAATTTGGTAATATCCCTACTGGCTGTTGTACTTCATGTGACTTTTGACTAGTTGACCAGCTGCAAGTGCTGACATTAGAGATAGTTCCCCAGCCAAAACAGAGCCAGCAACAATTGATGCTAATAGCCTTGAGTTTGACCCTGGTTCATCTTTGCTTGCACCTTTTACTCCTAGTAGGTTCAAGCATGCTGACTGAGATGCTAGTTGTGTTCCTCCCCCAACTGTCCCAACCTGGTTCATAAAAATAGGAAATTTAAGTATTTTAACCAAAATACCCTCTTACTACTCGCACTATCCCGAAATGATCTTCTCATTTGTCGTTTTTCATTGTCCCAAAAAGTTCTTATTTCTACAAACTGAACTTAAATGTGCATAAACAGTACATGGCTAGTGAAGCAAGTGTTCATATCCTTAAAGAATATGAACAGACAAATGTGAAGATCATTTTGGGACGGAGGGAGAACCTACGTACCCACTAGTGTTTCACCTTAATTTGTCTCAAAACATTACTCTCATTTATAAGGCAAAAAGAACAATAATCAAATGCATTTTTAGAAAGTACAGACAACTAAGCATCAACAGATCTAGGCCGTGCAATCCTAGGCAAGGTGGTCCAGTTCTGGTCTGCTGGATCAATTCATTAAGGGTATGATTGTCTTTTCACTCCTCACTCCCAATAACATGGGCCATGGATTTGGAAAAGGAGAGACTACACTACCTTTCGATTACAGGTGCCCCAATCCAACATCAACCATAAAAGGTTTGACTAGTCAAATGAAACAATCTTTTTGGGTCGGGAAAGTATCATAATCTTCCTTAGACCGACCGCAAATGGACGGTTTGGTTTATAGAAAAACGCAAATGATGGAATATGTACAGGCTACATGTGCAAGAAGACAATATGCAGGAAGTTTTTTTAATGAAGAGGCTAAATGGTAAGTAGACTTGGCTTTTGGTGTCATGTGAACATGGCATTCAGACATGTACATTGGAAATGAAGAGGGGTTGTAGCAGGTCCACATCTTGTAATGCCAACCCTATATTATGTATGACCATTGCATTTAACCATGTGTTCTGCTCATTATCAGACACAACAGAGGAAAGTGTCCCATTTATCTTGAATGCCTTAAATTATCCTCTTAATTATTCAGTTGGGAAGTTTTCAGATCTGAGACTGACATATTTATGTCAGTGGAAGATACTCCCTCCGTCCCAGTTTAAGGTTCTTACTTTCCTTTTTGGTATGTCTCAGCTTAAGGTTCTTAGTTGCTTTATTCTTTAAATGGCAAAGGATGAATAGCGTTTTGCACATCCTTGTCCTCATACAGTTCATATATTACAAAAAAAATCATCACTTACCCATCTACTTTTCACCCACTTGCTTTATGAAAGGACAATTATATCCTTCACACACTACTATTCTTGACTCAAATTTGTCTTGGTTCCTTAATAAGCGTATAAAGTCAAACTAAGAAACTTAAACGGGAACGGAGGGAGTACAAACAAGATGAAATTTTGGATACGTTTTAAGATCTCAACTTAGCTTTTGAATCAACTATCAATTACATATTCAAATTGATCTAAAGAGTGCATTAAGTGATCTAAGTTGTATATGGATTTATATGCTCGAGCCATTTCAAGAAATTCCGAATCGTTTGATTCCTATGGGTCAACTATTATTGTCCTACAAATTTGCTTAAATGAATTTAATCTTCCTTGGTTTTACTACATACCCATCTTTAAATTCGCAATTCCGCGCAACTTATGTCCTCTGTTAAAAACATAATTGTCAACTCTATAAAGTAGAGCGACTATAAAACTTGTTTTTCAACTTGACAAGTGAAAAAAAGGAACCATCTATTCAAGTAGTTGATGATGGTGACGCTGATGGAGCGGACAAGGGACCACTGCTCCACTGTAGTCAAAGGTGGAGATGGGTGCTAGGCCCGGGTTATTGATTAATGATAGGGAAATAATGGGATTAATTAGACCCGATGTGGGTCCCACATGGGACCAACTAAACCTCGGTTCTTGATCTGCCAACACAAGGCCATGACACCCATCCCCACTCTTGACTGCATCGGAGCAAGGGTTCCAAATCCACGACGGAAGTCGGAACCCTACATATTAGAATTGTAACCGTCTGCATTTAATTAGACTATCAAAATCTGTCTTTGAAAACCGTGTTTCCTGAAATTAAATGTCAATTTCAAAATTACTTTGGATTGACTTTATTTGTCAAATGGCTGGTTTAAGAAACCGTGTTTCCTGAAAATAAATCTCAAGGACAAAGTCATAAATTGATGAGACAAAAGAATTTAGAATCGAATTACTTTATGTAAGGGATTGTGGATGCCTTTTGGCTTAGTTTCGACCTTACATAGTTGTTTCTTCTAGTTTCTAAATTTGGTACGAAATTGTGGATGCCTTTTGGCTTAGTTTCGACCGTACAATCGTGCTCTCAATTACGTGTTAAAGAATTTTATCACCATAAATCAATCACATGAAATTATAATTTAATTAATGGGATTAATTAAATAATTAACCGATCCCTCCAGCTAATATGCTATTTCCATCCAATTTATGAGATCCTAGGGTTGAAAGATGAGTTTTACTATTTTAGTTTCTCAACATTACTCGAGCCATCAACTTCATATAGTCAAAAGATACCAAACAATGGACCATATTGCTTAGGCAAGCTAGCTAAAACTCCAACAAGTAAAAGAAAGTAGGACGGCAGCATTAATGAAATTAGTAGAAATACCTCAATGGAAGGCATGGTCACGGAGACATGGAGGTCCTTGCCATCATTAACCGCCTCCATCATGGTTATACAATGAGAACTCTCGACATTTTGAGCCGGGTCTTGACCCGTTGCTATGTACACCGCAGAAACGATATTGCTGGCATGAGCATTGAACCCACCGAGTGCACCCGCCATGGCTGACCCGGTTAAGTTCTTGAGCATGTTGAGCTCCACCAAGGCAGCGACTTCGGTTTTCAATACCTTCCTTACAACCTCTTCTTTGATGATTGCTTCACAAACAACTGACTTTCCTCTCCCTTCTATCCAGTTCACTGCTGCTGGCTTCTTGTCAGAACAAAAGTTTCCTGTTCCACATTGAAAAACATGCAAAAATCTAATGAAAATTCATGAATATATCATAAAACCGTGAAAGATGTTGTAGCAACTTAGCATTAACATGGGAAAATAGACACTAAATCCCGAACGTATCATAAAACTATGAAAAATAACAAAATAGTGTCGGATCACTAACTCAACGAACTAGTATCACTTTAGTATACTTGATTATGTAAGTGGCATCTTAAGAAAGTTCTATTGAGAAAACGACACACTAGAACTCTATAGATCAAAGTTTTGTCAGGAATTATAGAACAGTGAAGGCCAAAAACATTTCTATTTCGAATCCGTCAAAAATCGACAAGATAACCATAATTGCTTCAATTCTGGCCATAAAAAGATCAAAAATGCATGAAAACCGTTACACAATTTTTATCTAATTATAAGGAGACTCGATAATACGTATCATTACTGGATTCTCATTAATGTATCATTATCGATACAGCACACGTGCTAGAAGAAATGAGGCTCTCCCATCATGAAGGAATTTGATCTAACGTAAGCTAAGCATAAATACTGTTGTCTTTTTCTTGGAAAGTAACATTAAGAGATAGATGGAGAGAGAGAGAGAGAGAGCTTACCGGAAATGCCCATAACGTCCATGTCAGGGAAATCGCTCTGAAGAAAATCAAGCACGTTCTGAACACCTTTAGAGACCATGTTCATCCCCATTGCATCACCAGTGCTGCAACTAAATCTAATATACAGATTCTTCCCTGCTAATGCACATTTAATTCCTTGCAGCCTCCCAAATCTGCTTGATCTATAGTTCAAAAAAATAGGGAAATTGTCAATAAAACATAGCGTGAATTGTTATTTTTCATAGTCAAAAAATAGTTATTTGTCAACTGGATCAGCTCTGTTTCAAACATCACTAAGAAGAAATTAACCTACATGCACAATTTTCATGGAGGATATTGTTATGTAAATATTTGTTGTAGCATAATTATTTAACAATTTACTAAATTTTCTAATTGAAATTCGAAGAAGAACAATACTATTTCGTCCAAAAATGATAAACTATTTCAATTTTGATGCAGAAAAAAAAAAAAAAAAAAAAACACTATTCATTTTGGGACGGGATAGTAATTAAAGTAAGAAAAAACTATGAAACCAAGAATAACAAGTCAAAAGCAACAAAATCTGGAAGATTAGGGAATATACTAAGAGTTGTCTAGGGCACACCTCATTAAAATTAAAAACAATTATTATCTATCATTGTTTTAATAAATTTATTTCACCCAACCATTCTCCTAGGAAGTTACTTCTATAATTCTCCCTCCCCAAATTCTTCCAATTATTCAATATAAATGTTAAAAAAAATATTCAAATTTGCTGTTAGTTTCAACTTTTTTCCCCCAAATTAGCAAAATAAATATGAAAATCTAATACTCTCCCTCTGTCCCGGAAAGATAGTCTCATTTTGACTTTTTAATATCAACAAATGAACTTTGACCAACCATTGGTAGTGAAATTCTAAAATTTGTAATTGATATCAGAGTGATTTATCAATAACAATTTTTAGAATTTGCTTGTGATCATTAAATTGACATCAATTTTGTTAAAGTTTATTTTTGTTGATAAAAAAAAATCAAAATGAGATCATATTTCCGGGATAGAGGGAAGGTGGAAAAGTAAAAGAAAAATACTAAAATAGATGCTCACTTGTTGAAAACAACGGCTAATGTATCGAAATTGGACGGATCTTCCAAGAAAAACTTCAAATCCGCCGCCCTCTTCGCCGTCCCAAACCTAACCACCGGCGCCCTAGTCATCCCATCCCGGAGCAAAACACTGGTGGCGCCGCCGCTAACATAAATAGCCTTACACCCCCTATTTGTGCTTGCTACCAACACCCCTCCGTCGTCGCCATTGGCACCGAATACTCCACCCCATTCAACAACAACGGCCCGGCGATCCCCACCGGAATTTGCACATACCCGACCGGCATCTCACAACACTGCCCCAAATCGAGTCGTAATCGAAACCCTCCAACGGCAACCCGACCAATGACTTGCCAGTAATCCTCTGCAACGCCTCCCGCCGTATCGCCGCCGCACGCTTACAATCCCCGATCTTCGATTCCAACGCGTACGAAGGCATCGCACCGGACACAACAAGCTTAACAATCGCCTCATCATCATCGGTCAACACAATTTCCGGCGATGTCACCGGCATCGGTAAAGCCGCCGCAGGCGTTGCATCTTCCACAACTCGATCCCGTTTCACCGGATATAGCGGCGGCATTACCGCTACCCCACACGACGGTTTCTTATCCTCGTTAACAATAACCTGATCTATATTTTCATCCTCAATCGCCCACGAATCAGGCGACGGACGAATCACAGACTGAACAAAATCAATCCCAAAAAACCCAAAAGATAAACAAACGAACCAATCAGCGAAACAACAGCAGCCATCTCGGAAATCGTGAGAACATGCAACGGAATCGAGTTCCGAATCTTCTCCCTCCACCGCGTGAGGAGAAAGTACATGACGGAGAAAACATGGTGAAGAACAAGGCATTGACGATGTAAAGAGGAAAGGGAGAGAGATGGCGTCAGATTGTTGTTGTTGTTTGAGAAGTTCGCCGGCGGGGTTGATTTGATTGATTTTTGTTGTGGTGGGTGTTGCTTGGTGGTGGTGGGAAGACGCCGGCGAACGTCCATGGAGGAGGATGAGGAGGTTGGGACTAAATTGCAAGAAAAAAGTATTTTTGGGGGTTGTTTTGAGGAGAAGAGAATGTCAAGGGGGAGTTTATTATAGAGGAGAGGAAAATGATGCTGTTGGCGCGCAGGTAAATTTAGCCACACGTACCGCGTGTTATGACTTGGATTTATTGTATTACCCCCTTGACACATTTTAAATTAAATACGGTAATGATACGATTTCAATAAAATAAAATAAATTGCTCAAAATTCAGAAAAATAAAATACTGTATACAGTAAGTACTTATTTTCTTTGTTTAAAACAATTTGCAATCTTTATCCATATAACAAATGACCATTCATCTTTTCAAGAAAAAATCAATAAATAATGACCATTCATTTACCTTCAAAAGAAAATAATAATAATGACCATTCATTTATTTAGTAAAAAAATAGAGATAGAGAGAATAGTTCGTTTTTCGAAGAAGAGATGAGTTAACTATTATCGGTTAATTGTTTTTTAAAACAATTACTCTAGCTATTTGTAAAACGCAGCCTAATTTCTTTTTATATGGTATCATCAATCATTCAAATCAAGATTCTAAAAGACGCTAGGCGCCGCAGGGGCGCCTAGGCGGGGCGTAGGCGGGATCTAGGCGGGGCCGAGAATTCACAAATAATTATAATATCCTAGACGGGACTGACGTTTCATGAAAGCCTAGCGCCTAGGCGGGGCCTAGACGGGGGTCTTTTAGAACACTGATTCAAATTATGATATACTCCCAGCACAAGTGAGATTTCTTTTATGCCGTCCCACTAAAAATGAGACTGCCCAAAATGAAAATGTTTCAAACTCACTCATTCTCTCTCTTCATTTTCCACCACTCAATTTATTCAACCAACACACTATTTATCCCACTCATTCTCTCTCTTCATTTCCCACCACTCAATTTATCCAACTAACACTACTATTTACTCCACCCATTCTCTCTCTTCATTTTCCACCACTCAATTTATCCACTAACACTACTATTTACTCCACTCATTCTCTTCATTTTCTACCACACATTTATTAGTTTGTTAGTGTGCAAACCCCTCTTATCCTACTTATGCTGGGACGGAGGGAGTACA